>JAROYE020000003.1:54340094-54570094 GCA_029619315.2 Dynastes maya | reverse complement strand
GAGCTCGTTTCGTGCTCTCTACTATTAATATTGTTATTGGCGTACTATTTATTAAAAAATCAGTTTTTCTCAAAACTATTTTGAATTAGGGGTAATATTCTACTGTAAGTATTCTGTTTTAAACAGATTTTAATTAAGTTGTATTAAATAATTAAGTTACAGGTGAGAATGTCCGAATCATCGAACATTGCTAAGAAGAGACAAGTTTTGCATGAGCAATCACGAAACATTGTTTTTAATGTCTAGAACTATTTTAAAAAATACAAGACAGAAGGTATGATATCTTTTTAAAGTATTTTTAATACTATTTTTACATATTCATATATCAGTGAAGTCATTATGTTCGTTTACAGGTAATATTTTAGATGTTCGTAGTGAAGCTACGGGAATATCTAAAAGTACTGTGGTCAGAATTATTCGAAAGAGTAATTCTGTTGAAGCAGAGCAAAGTGGCAGTTCTTCAAAAGACAATGTTATAAGACAATCACCAAAATCTACTGTGGATAATGCTGGAGAAGCAGCTTTACGTCAGGTTATTCACAATTTTCACATAACTGGCAAACAGAGGCCTACAGTAAATGCTGTATATAATAAAATACAGTCAGATGATACCATTGGTTTTGTAGGCAAGCGCGCTTTAAGTAATTAATTTAGTAATTAATATATTTATCAAACAGGTGGAAGAAGACTACTGATAACCAAAAGCTTTTGATGGAAAGATCAAATATACGTGAGCTAAGATCCTCATATATCCGAAATGTTATAAATTATCGGTTACAAGGTCGACTAATCGTGTATACATGTGAAGCAAAATAAATTTTTATTTGATGTTCAAAAACTAAAGTATTGTATTTTAGACGAAACATACCTCCATGCCAGTCACACAACTCCATATGAATGAGTTGATAACTCTAACAATGGACTTAAGTGCCCTGTATCAGAAGGGAAACGTTTAATAATTGTACATGCAGGTACATCAGTAAAATTTCTTCTAAAATTTTTAGCATGTGCTGTATATTTATTGTTTTAGGTAGTGAACATGGATTTATTGATAATGCCTTGTTGATCTATAAGTCCGGCCAAAAAGGTGGAGATTATCATGACAATATGAACTTCATAAATTATAAAAGGTAGTCAGAAAAACAGTTGATTCCAAATTTGCCACCTAAATCTGTTGTTGTGATGGATAATGCAAGCTACCACACCGTTCTCTCAGTTAAACATCCAACTACTAATAGCAAAAAATCAGAAATGATAAAATGGCTAAGTGAACGTGGCATCATATTTAATGAAAATTTGACAAAAGTTGAATTGTATAGATTAGTGCATATGCGTAAACCAAGTTACAAGAATTACACTATAGATTCTATATTTGCAAAAGATGGACATGCAGTGTTGAGATTGCCCCCATATCATCCGGAACTCAACCCTATTGAAAAGATATGGGCAATTTTAAAGAGCAGAGTAGCATCTAAAAATATAACTTTTAAACTAAATGATCGAGGAACTCGCTAAAGAAGAATTTGGAAAAATCACAAAAGATGAATGGTCACATGTTTGTCGGCATGCAGTGAATATTGAGGAAAATTATATACAAAAAGAAGACATAATGGATAAGCTTACCGATGAACTTATTATAAACCTTGATGATGACAGTGACAGCGATATTGATTTTTCTTCTGATGATGATTAAATTAAAATTATATTTGATATAGTTAATTTAAATATGTATATATTATCTTTAAATGTATAATAAATAAAGGTGTTATTACATTCCGATTACTTTTTTTTATTAAGTAAAAATAGTAATTATTATAAACAACAGACCAAACATTTCTCACCGATTTTTTTTTTTTTGATCACTGAATATTCCTACTTTTCTTTTAAAGAAATTATTTAATACATAAAGTGAGATGAAAAATTAAGAAAAAATACATTAGTATACACATAAGTAAGATTTATGCTATTACTAAATACTGTAAATTATAAAACTGTTAATACTATCAGAATCTAAATTTGTTTTGTATAAAAAATTACAATTATATACAATTTAATACAAGTTTAACCTTCTCGTATACTTTTAAAAAGCGTGCGTATTTTGGTCAACATATTTAAGACGGTCAATACATATCAGCTGACAATTTTCGCGCAGCTTGGGTGTCTTCCGAAAGTAAACGCAGTCTACAACAGAAATAGAAAAATATATGTATATTGAAATATAGCGCATGCCAAAATGCCAACATTTAAAAAATTCGTCGAATGTATATAAGACGTTATTTTGAAGAAACAATTTAATAGTAACTAAGTTCTTAATAAAAGTAAGTAAATGATTATATATCACGATACCCATATACCGGGTGGTGACTTGGCCGACGCAGCATAGTAATTATAATGGTAGATCTGGATTGTCCAACTATTTGATTCCCTAATTATTTTACAGGAAAAGTGTATTTAGGTATTTTGTAGAGAATTCTACATCCATACATACCATTGCTTTTTAGTTTTTAGAATTCTGTAATCGAAAAATCCGGAAAATGTAAATGCCAATTTTAGAAAAATCATTGATGCCATGGAATTATGAAATCAAACAAACATGCTTGCATTTGTCATTCCTGTTTGACGTTTTTAATTTACGATAAGCAATATCGCTTTTTAATATTGCTTTTGAGTGTTTAGAATTCTGAGATCGGAAAAACTGGAAAATTAAAAATGTCACTTCTAGAAAAATCAGTGATACCTTTGGCATTATAAAATCAAACAAGCACGCTATGATTTTCTGCCACCTCCGTCATTAAATTCGACTTATAATAAAACCATGAAAAATATGACAGAAACGGTAATTTTATTTATTTTAACAATGGGAACACATAATATTACAACAAAACAAAAAACACAGATTACAACAAATGTTCGAACAAATCACCATTAACTGCTAGACAATGGCCTAGCCTGTGATAAAACTGTCGTCTAACATTTGCCAGTTGATACCTAGATATTTTGTTACATTCGGCTTGAATTGTTCCAAATTCTGAAATGTTTGTCCACAATAAATTTTTGATTTTAAATGTCCCCGAAGAAAAAAGTCGTTAGGTGAAAGATCGGCAGACCCGGCAGATCCGTTAATTGCATAATTTGGACCGATAATGTTATGGGAAAAACTGTCATTTAAAAATTCACGCACATCACGGCTGTTGTGTGCAGGACAACCATCCATCTGATACCAAATCTCTTGGTCTTCCCTAGTAACTTCAGTCACTGCCGGAGCTATTTCATCTTGCAAGAGCTGTAAGAAGCGTTCTCCTGTTAAGTTTTCATGCAAGAAAAACATTAATGTTTGGGTGGGGTTATTATGTCATCACAATAATGTGATGACTTAATAACCCCACCCAAACATTAATGTTTTAGGGATATTGGGTTCTGGTTCACATATGTAATAGAGTTCAAAAAGACGATTATTTTCATATATAACTTTGATGTATTTGGTCCAACCGTAACCAAATTATTTTCAAAAAACCGAAGATCAAGTAAAATTTCAGGGGTGGTTTCACCCTCTTAAAACGAAATTGGGCCGATAAGAAAAATGGCTTCGAAAATCTTGAGGTGAGGACTACTTGTCCACGAAGCTTCAATTTTTTTGGAATTTACGGGTTCGGGATATTCCCTTGTTAGTCGTTATATTTAAAGTAGTAGAAATATGGTCCGTAACTTAAACCAAAAGTTTTGAAACATGCCATTACTTTTGGTACTTAATGTACTTTCTGAAGACGTCACCTACATGCCTCCATTGCTGACTCAAAGTAACAGGTAAGTTGTTACAAAATATGTTATATACTATTTGAATCAAGGCACTTTGTTGGTTGGTTCAACACATTGAGAGTTAGGTACTACCAATGCCATGACGTAAGTTCAATAGTTGCTTGATTTTAATTTAAAACTATAAAAGTATTCACTCTACTGCCTGTTTAAGTTCGCACAATGGACTATTGTCGTTTGCTAAGTATGCTTTAAAGTTTGTCTCAAAAGATAAATTCTTCAAACAACATTTGGAAGATAATTGGACGAAATATTGTTGCTGGTTGTTTTAACAATATTAAGCAACCATTTCTGTATAGTTACTTAAAACAATCGAGTGGTTTGAACATACTTCAATATAAAAGTTTGCTGAGTCAACCAGTTATTAGTTGAATCAGCAAATCTTTTTTTCTCGGAGCACACATAAAAATACTAAAAATACATCCCACAGTCAGAATGAAATATGTGGAACAAACGAAGAAACAATAAAAAGGTTTTCCTGTAAAAT
Source organism: Dynastes maya (assembly GCA_029619315.2). Classification (NCBI taxonomy): domain Eukaryota; kingdom Metazoa; phylum Arthropoda; class Insecta; order Coleoptera; family Scarabaeidae; genus Dynastes; species Dynastes maya. Next base: position 54,565,794 of record JAROYE020000003.1, on the reverse strand, counting down.
CGAAAAATTATTTTCCTCGACAGAATTATTCCGAAGTGAAATATTAATTCCGTGCGTTGTTCTTCTCTCATATGTAAGCAATACTTCGAATGGAAAAACAAGTTTATGCTGTTACTGTCTTGTCTGCAGTACATGAAATTTACGACAGGAACGTTTATGACGTAGCACAAATGTTTTGCAAAGTTCCTGACAACAATCGCTCATCACTTTATTGATGGTCGTTAGTTTAAGAACGATTCATAATTCTGGGCTAGTAAATTTTTAGCTATAAATTAACGGTATGTAGGCTTGTCGATCGTAAAACACATTCCGCTTCTCAAATGTTATTTTGGAATAATCTAAAATGAAATTAAAATTTTAAGAATATGTAATTTGCTTGCAGATTTTACACAGCAGAATATTCCATTCGTTACAATATTTTTTAAAATAACTAAATGCATAGCCAGTTCATAATGAATAACCTGTTTGTGTAGTTACCCGGTTAAGTAACGTGAAAGCACCAATAAATGGAAGGAGTGTATCAAGTGAATTAAGCACAAATTCTGGAGTTTTCCTAGAGTGAATTTCATTCTAATGTTGAGATTGAACATAGGTTCAATCTCCCATCTTTTTCTTGTAATTATATACTATTTAAATATTCTGTTTATAAGAATTTAAGTAACTTAATATGGTAACAATTCTTTAAATTCTGGGAACCTAGTGATTTACATTATCATATTTGTATTCAAAAAATCAGTAAAATTCTGTCAGTGGTGACATAAATGGGGGGTCAAGGACAAGACTTCGATTCCCTCGTGTATTTCCGTCGCCTATCGCGTACATCGTACGCGACAAAAAATACACGAAAAAACCGAAGCGTTGTCTTTGACATTTATGGCGCCACCAGCCGCTGCTGACTATAACTAGAGCTTTACGGGTACGAGGAATACATATGTCTACGTTAATTTTGCAGCAATAATATTACATATGCATCCTAGAATGTCATATTTAAAGCGTGACAAACGGTTGCACCTGCAGAGACGCTTATACGGGGGGGGGGGGTGTATGTACGCATGCGGATGCAGAGTTCAGTAATGCGGTAGACATTGAGGAGTTTGGCGTTTGGTTATTTATCGGATCATGGGACGTAAACATGGTGTACCTCTTGCACGCATGTGAAGAAATATAATTGGTGTTTCCCTGGTTTGGAATTTACAGGTTCGCACATTCGTTGCAAATTTTGCGGTATAGAATTGCTAGGTCATGTATTGAATGTCATGTATTGAATTTAAGAAATAATATTCGGTACTGGCAATTTTTGTATGACCTTAATCCCATGTTGAGCACGTGTAACATCCCACAACACCTAGTAGATAATAAAACTTTCGTCTTTTTTGGGATAAATATGTTCCGTCGATACGTCAATAAAAGCTAACAGTCTATTATTTTTTTATTAATACTGTGTCTACTTTTGCGCGGTACGCCCCGGACGGTTCCACTAGTTTCTCGAACATTGTAAATAGTACACGCACACCGATCAACTGATAATAACCGAACGTCCACTCGATTCCTTGTATGTACATAGCAAACACAATTCCTTTCACGGCGCCTCTGCGGGTGCAACCGTTTGTCACGCTTTAGTCATATTTTATCCATTGCACTTTTCATAGTATAGCTGAGTCTACGTTTTAGGAATGATATTCACAGTAGAGGAAACTATATGCAATATTGTTGCAATGAAATTAAAAAAATGCGTGGTTTTCCCCTAGCAATCGCACAGGCCCGTAATAAAGCATACTACATCAAAGTATACATTATTTTTAAAATTAAATAATATTGTTAGATGTAAATACCACCTTTTTCAATGAGAACATACCTATTATTTATTTTAACAATACACATTGTATTGCATAAATAATGTATATTATTTATGCTTACAACACAATAAGTTCATATAAAGTAACGCGTTTTGTTTTCCTACACATCGCGCCTTTAAATTTAAAAATACTATCTAATATATTCAACAATACAATTTTACTATGTTTTGGTAAACACCTTACTACTGTGTACAACATAAAGTTGTTAATTATAAGGTTTTAATGTTGTTATAATAACAAACAATACGGCCAATATTTGTATGTTTTATTCAGAATACACACAAATGTTTGAAATTCAGATTATTACTCTCCTTTGACCTAGAATAGGATACACAGTTATCGTGGAAATGAGTTTGCAGAACTCAACGAAAAACAGGCGGTTTCCGCGCCAAGGAAGTGTGAATTTTCCCCATCTCGTAGTAGTTGTACTACAATTGTTCTACACCGCAACGGAATTAGGCGCCCCGCGTTGTGCACAAAATTCCTCCGAAACATCACTGTCGTGCGAGGTACACAACAGGTGTAAAATTGTTACGTACAGTTAACCCAATTAGTTAATCGTGTACAATACGGTTGCCAAAAATTCGGGGCTTGCGCAGCAGTAACCTTGCGTACTGACTCATTTCACACAAAGCGATTACTGCCCCGACCCGATGCCAAATTAACATGTGTAAATATGTGAGCGCGTATGAGTGTTTGTATCACTCAACTGTGTTATAACTCCGCAATCGCTTAATGTTTAAACTCATCGGACGCAGGCCATATCTTCATAACGATCTCGTTTTGGTTCCACTTTTTTTTGAATGTACCCATAAGACGGCATCTACCAGAGCACAAGCAACACTGTGCGCTCGCAACGTTTCGTTTTATTACGTTTCGTACATAGTCTCCTCTTTGACGAGCCTTGTTTCCTTTGCAGACGTTCACAGTACTTCACGCTTTATATTTAGAACAGAATGTACATGAGGATGTTTACTGCTATTTTCTAGTGGTCTTGTTGCGTCGCGGAGCGTCGTGGAAATGTATTAATTCTAAAGAATCGTACGTGCATTTGGTACGGCTTTAGGAGCGTACATTAACTGAATAGTCTACATTGAAATAGAATTAAAGTGATCTCTAAAGAACATTAACGTTGTACGCATTACACATACATATGCACGATTATGTATACCTAAGCGTATACGTAGATTGGCAAGAGACCCCATCGTCTATGAATTACGGTATTGAACTGTATTACTATCGAATCATCTGTTAATGTGAAATTGATGTCTAAATAGGAGGTAATTCAAAGCAGTATCAGAAGATTAATTCTATTCATCCGATCGATAAGTGATATTGAAGGTCTATCTATTTACTCGGGAGATTTATATACAGGACATCCCAATCTTCTGGAATTATAGAATTGGGCCTCTTGTGTGGTAGGACGTCAACATTTTTAGATAATGTAACAGACACCATAAAGTACCTTTCAAAGATATTTCCGTACATGGAGAATAATCGATAAGTAGCGAACCAGGCACTTTCATTGTTATTTTACATGGAACACGCTGTATATTATTACGTATTTGGTTTCTCCGCCTAGAAAAGAACTAACACAGTATCGATTTTACGAGCCCCGTCCAGCTTCAGTTGGCCCACCCGATAAAATTTCAATTATTAGCATGTATTGAAGATCATTTAAACTAATAGAGGTATAATTCTCAATTTTTATTTTGCAAATAACAGTTTGAAAATATATGGCACAAAAATAACGGAACTGATTACAATAATTGGAACTGATTAGGACTGAAAAAAGAAAAACTCAAATTTGTGATTTTCAGCTCTAAGATATAGCTCATTCTATCACTGAGTAACATCACCTTTATTTTTAATAACTGCTTCCATTCTTCTCGGCGAACTATTTACTAGACCCTGACACTCCTCTGCAGTGAAATTATTCCAAATGTTCTGCAGCCTTTGCTTAAGTTCTTGCACAATCCTGGCAGGATTGGCTCGCAGCCTTTTTTTCATAATATGCCACAACGTCTCAATGGGCGAAAGGTCCGGACTACTAGAAACCCATTTTAGAATCGGTATTTCATGGTCTGAAAGCCATTTCATGGATCTTTTGGAAGTATATCATGCAGCACCGTCTTGCTGAAAAATGAAGTCATTTCCAGAAATCCTGCTCCCTTCCAAAGTAGGCAACAAAAACTCCTCTAGAATGTCTAAATATTTGTCTGAGTTAACAATGCCGTTGATAAAGTGTAATTTTGCAACTCCTCTAGCCGACATTGAACCCCAGACCATTACCGAAGATGGAAATTTAACTTTACGCTTAAGACAGTCAGGATGATAAGTTTCGTGTTTCTGGCGAATAACTCGGCTCCGGCTATCACCGACACAAACTTCAAATCGCGACTCGTCACTCCAATGTACACTATTCCACCTCTCCATATTCGAATTTCGATGGTCTCTAGCTGATTTTAACCTGCTTCGCTTCTGCTTTAAGGTCAATAACGGCTTTTCTTTTGCCTTCGCGAAGGGAAAAACGAATTATCTTTTGTCCCTTAGGATTGAACTCATGATGCTTACCTTGTAAGTACCAAAGCCAAGTTTTCTTGCTTCTGAATGACATGTAGACCTGCAAACACGTCTTCCAACAGCCTCACTCCAGAGTACACTCAACGCTTGGTAGTTGGCACGCCTTTTAGACTTGATAATTCTGGCCAAAGTTCGTCTATTAGCGTCTGTTAATTTGGACTTTTTCACATATCGGCTGTTTTGGAGATTAGCAGCATAAACCGAGAGGCAAACGCAATTGTAGCAGCAGAAAATTGTGCTCAGAACTATGCTGATGACGCAGTGTAGGCAGAAACATGTTCATGTGTTAGTGCTATTTTCTCTGCTACATTGTTTTTACCGAGAATGATTCCACCAATACCATGAGCTATAGTAGCATTAATTTTTGGTTATACTCTAATCACTTTAATTAGATACTCCCATCCATACTTGTAAAGAATACGTATTTTATCTTATTTTCTCGACTCTTTGCGCAACTCACATCTATATACAGCGTGTCCCAGGATTGATGTTACAAGAGGTGTGAGGAACTAAAAATCTTCGAATCCTAATTTGACCTTTTGGAATTAAACCCTGCTTGGTTTGAAACTTATTTTTAGTTTACTTTCGATTTCCTGAAATCAAGTATACCTTAAAAGTTGAACAAAAACTATTTTCGTTTCAGGTAAAGTTCCTTTTTCGTCCACAGTATGCTAAAATGTTACTAAGAAAAGTTGTTCAGAATGAAAAGTTATGCAAATTTTCTGGATGATAGACCTACTTTGATAAAATCCATTAGTTGTCAACTTCGTTTCAGATAAAGTACCTTTTCCGTTCGCAATACGCCAAAGTTTTACTAAGAAAAGTTGTTCAAGAAAGTTTACCTACTTTGATTAAACCGTCATTTTTTAGATTAAACAAAATAAGTTGTATTTACTCACAAATTAAATTTACAACACTTCAATTATGTATTCATCATAGAAAAATTTAATCTAAAAAATAACGGTTTAATCAAAGCATATATTTGACTTTTTTGAAATTTGTATAGAGCCATAACTTATCATTCTGAACAACTTTTCTTAGTAAAGCTTTGGCGTATTGTGAACAAGAAAGCCAATTTACTTGAAACTAAATTGACAAGTAATGGATTTTATTAAAGTAGGCTGATCATTCAAAAAAATTGTATAACAGCATAACTTTTCATTGTGAACAACTTCTCTTAGTAGTATTTTAGCATATTGCGAACGAAATAGGTACTTTACCCGAAACGAAAATAGTTTTTACTCAACTGTCAAGGCCTATTTGATTTTAAAGAATTGAAAGTAAACTAAAGATAAGATTCAAACCAAGCAGGGCTGAGTTTCAAAATGCCAAATTGAGATTCAAAGATTTTTAGTTCCGCACACCTCTTGTAACATCAATCCTGGGACACGCTGTATATGCAGCGAAAAAGTGATGATATGAAGTACGAATAAATAATGACGCCAAAATAGACGTTAGGAAACTAATATAAAGATGTCCGTCGCGATTAGTCAGTAGGTACATCATCATGTGACTAGAGAACGTGGTTAAACGTGTAGTCTTTTCTCGTTTATCTAAGAATGTACATTTGAGTTAAGCTAAACGAAAATAACTAATTTTCCGCTAAACTGCTGTTGATCCCACTGTTGATCTGTTGATCCAACTTATTTTTAATATTCCTTTAACACGTGTAGGGGAGGTAGGGGAGCATTGGGCACTTTTTTACATAAGTGGTAATAAAACTGTCATTTTTTTACAGAATATGTTCAAATTATTGCGAAGAACAGTTTTCCAACTGTAATCAGTTTCAAAGTTACAAGAGAATTTCTGAAACCTGTCAAAAGTGCCCAAACCTCCCAGTGGTCGGGTGGTTTGGGCACCTCTGTGGGAGGTTTGGACATTGTATTAAGTACGCCACATATTGCTAAATTACTTCAATATTATATAATATAACTATCAAAACTTGCTATATAAAATCAATTTCTTACAGTAAACAAAAAGTAAAGATTACACCAAAAATCAATATTCTTACTTAATAAAACTTATCTAAGATTCGGTATGACCCTGATGGGCTTATCAAACGTATATTTTGAGCTGCCACGTAGTTGGTTCCGGCGATTTGGTTTTAATGTCATCCAATGGGATGCTTGATATATCTTCGATATCTGGGTACATAAGTGTATTTCGTTTCTTACTCATACGCACAAATTTGATAGTTGCCATGAAGTGACTAACTACTTCAATTCGCCCAACATAGTAATAGACAGTCTTTTTGGTGTAAAATTTGACCAACGCAAAATCGCTGACTTGGAAATTTCTATCCAAAACAATAACATCATCTGTTTCATCAGAAAGAAAAACATTTTCTATTTCGTCGTCGCTGCTCATTTTCCTGTTTTTCCCTCGCTTCAATGTCAATTCTTCGGTATTTTTAGTTTTTTGATTTTTTTTGTTTTCTCTGATTTTATTTTCTCTTTGTCTTTCTTGTTCGTTCATTTCTATCAATCTCTTCTCGGGTGTGTCTGTCAATATTCTAGTTTTTCCTTTCTTCCGTTTAATACCGATCAGTTTCCTGGGGCCAGCCTTCAAATATGGTCTTACGGAATCAGGAGTTATTGTCTCAGCTTCTTCAGTTGAGCTCCTAATTGGAGATTCAAGCTGAAAAGGCCCAGAGGCTTCCACGTTGTTTGAACTTGTAAGATCCACTTGAGTCTGATTTTCTTCCGTCGAATGTTGTGCCGCGGGGACTTGGCTTGATATTAGTTGCCCTGTAGGGACATTACCTGTAACAGGCAAAAACCGATCGGTTCGACAGAAGAGCAAAGGAAATCTTCATCTGAGAAAATGTTCGAGTTGAAAGGCCATATGCCAGGTTTTTCGAATCCCATTTGAATATTCTGTTGCTTGAATGCATGTGGAATAGCAAGCGCTGCTAGTTTAGAGATTTCATAAATTGTAACCGTTTTACCTGAATTGTCCACCATCCAGTCCGTTACAGCCGTATTATAATAATTTTTCAGCGGTCCATAGACAGTCAAATCTAGAGGTTGCACTTTATGGCTGCAGTGTGGTGAAAAGTCACTAAAATAATGCCAGATTCTTTACAGAAATCGCAAACTGGCACCGAAATATGACTCGTGATTGTCCAGCGGCAGAACTGGCGAGGAAGGTGTTGGTTTAGTATGTTTTGCGAAATGGTGCATATATTTCAGGAAGTTTGGTGCAGTCCATCCATCCTGAAGGATGTACTGATCCATTTGTCCCAATAGGAGCATCGTGTAGCATAAATGGTTTGAAGTTCACCCGTGGAAATATAAGGTAATTTATTCCACAATACACCGTGACAAGCATGCCTCTTTCTACAGATGCTGATTGTCCAACTTGTTTGGTTCCTTTAGTAGCAATTACTTTTAGAGTTAGCTATGGACAATCCTGTTTCATCAATATTATAAATCGCTTGGGGGCCAAACTGATACCGCTCGTACACTCCAACATTCCACCATTCACTCCAATTCTCCAACATTCTTTCTATTAAAGCTTGTAACCCGTGACAGACTGGTAGTTTCTGGTGTCCGTATCGATAGCTGTGGTTGTCGTTTGAGAAGCTCTCTTAGCCAGTCTTTTGATGCAATTTTATTATTAGTCCAATTTTATGGTATTTTTTTCTTTATTGCACAAGTACAGTCAGAAGCCAATTGACGCGTGTGCACTTTTGACAATCCATAATTTAGGTCTGAAGATGTTGTGAGATACTCTGACATTTTTTTTCTTCATCTTTGGTAAATATTTGACTGGATATGAATTTGGAAGAAACAACTTTCACGGCGCCACCTTGTTTTAAATATCGTTGAAGGTTGGATCTGGGTATATCATATTTACTTCCAGTAGTTTTAATTTTCCCTCCCTTTGAAACCTCCTCTACGGCACGCAAGATAATGTCTTTAGGGATTTCACGTCGCTTGTTCATCTTTTTGAATGCAAATGGCATTTTCCTAAAATTAAATTATCAAAATAATCAGTAAAGCAGATAACATAAAACCACAAAAGTATTATACCAAAACACACAGTAACGGTGGGCGCATCGGGCATGGCCAAACCACCCTTAAAAATCAGTGCCCAATGCTCCCTATACACTCATTTTCCAAATTAACTTGAATGTGTTTTTTTTTGTCAAATGTTCTACCTCAATTTACAGGTTAATATAATCTTTGATAAACATAGAATTAGACGTAAACAAAGAAACTTTTTCGCAGATTGCTTTGTTATTGTTAAGAAACCATCAATCGCATGTGACTTTGACAACTAAACGAAATGACAGATGACATTCAGTTGGGCGGTGTTGCCAGTAACTAAACTAAACTACTATAGTAAACTAAATTAAAAATCTACTACAAATCTCGAGTTACGAGGTGGTTCCCGAACCTCCCGACTGCCCAATGCTCCCCTACCTCCCTACTATTTGTTAATATAAAAAAATTTTGCGATGTTCGGTGAAGATACTGCAAGTATTTAACATAACTAAAGATTGGATCGTCCAATCTACGATTTGACATCCATCAGGCACCTGATTTAAAACGTGTATTTTTCGCAGTATATAGTGACCGGAAGCGACAAGCAAAATATTGAGAATGTATTGAGAACATAGGTTTCGCCCCGTTGCTATTAATAATCTACCAAACTTTTGATTTTTCCAAGGCACGCTTTTCCAGTTTGATAGTTGTACATTCCGGAAGAACACCCAGTATAGTAAAATCAACACGTTTAATCAAAAGTAATACAGCTAAAGTGTATGTTGCATGACCATCATGAATTATGGACTCTACCATCAAAAGTATTGCTGGCTTTTGCTTTAAATATCGCACCTTTTAAAAAGCACATTTAGACGACGTTTTAAATTGCCTCGCGCGTATTACTGAACCACATACATACATACATTCCAACATTACACATACAGATATCGTACGCTCGGTTCGAGGTAAGCGAAGAAATTATCGACGTTTCCGGAGGGATAATATGCGCGCAATAAATCAGTCTGCCACCTAGACAGCTTTTGATACATTCTATCTACACATCTTTATTTATTATATCGTAAAAATGCCCCGTTTCGATGATTTATTTACAGCTCGCCCGCTATAGCATCTACCTGCACCATCACTATGGCATCCCCTTCGCATAAACCTCGTGAATCCTGCTCTCGCGTTTTCCATCTCCATCCATATAATTTCCTTCTCCGGAGAGTGCCGCCCCAATTCCACATATATTTATTATTATGCAAAAACGTTATTAATTTTCCTCTAGTCTCGGTTATTAATGGCGGCGCATTAATATGCGTTTTCGAAAGTTAATTATCTAAGCGTTCGGGTTACGAGTTATCTTCTATTTTGTTTTTCACTATAAATTTCTAAATTTTGATCATGCATAAAACCAGATCGTGTAATTTATAGCTTTTATGTGCTCTTATTACAAACTAAAACCCGTATAGAATTTGATCAGCCCCACTATTATGAGATAACTAGTTGTAAAACGTAACTAAGATGTACTAGGAAATTGAAATTAAAAAATTACGTAAAAACAAGCCGAACCTAGGACACAGATGGTTACTCTGAATGGTCTCGTCTATTTTACGGACGGATCTAAAACCCAATTCGGAACCGGTGCGGGAATATGTGGAGCGGGCAGATTGAAGAGGGCATTTCTGTCTGCCACGGTAAGCTCGTGAGCATATCACAAGCGAAAATGTATGCAACTACATTATGCGCTTGGGAACTGTTGGAAACCTTGGTCGAAAAAAACAAGGTCTTTATAGTAATCAACAGCCAAGCGGCTTTAAAAGCACAGCATGGTACAGGAATGTATTCAAACGCTGAATATACTCGAAAGAAAGAATATACTAAAACTGGTATGGGCACCCTAGCACACCAACATTCCAGGCAGACCGACTAGCGAAAAGAGGTAGCGCACTCCCACTGACCGGCTCTGAGCCTTTCTTTGAAATCTCGTTGCAGATGGCTAAAGCAAAGGGCAAAAAACAGCTGCAACAGTGGCATGGAAAGCATTAGAAAGAAGAACCAGGAAAATTGCCGGCCAGCACCTATACAAAATGGGACCAGTCTCTGAACCACTATGTAGGGGATGCGGTGAGGAAAAGCATACATCAGTGTAAAACACAGCGGCTTAGGGGCACGAAAGGTGGACCCGGAAAAACCCTCAAATATAGAGCCGAAGAAAATTCTGAACTTTTTAAAGGCTAAATAACTTCTACGGGATTAAGAATTATTCAGAGGACACAATAGGTCCGCGGTGCAGGAAACCGCTTGTGATCATCTCGTTGTAATAGCAATAATAATTATGCAAGAAAGGATAAAATGGAAGTAGGACTGTTTAAAATCTGACCAGGTTTCATACAAGACAGCGTAATCAGACTTTATTCGTTACAGTCATGAACGATGTTGAACAAAAAAACCGGTAGTATGCTTAATAAATTGAAATCAGTGAAATTAGTGAACTTCTCAGTCTAAGAGTGTGGGATGCACAACTAAGAAAGAAGATTAAGAATAAATTCCAGTATATTAAAAAAAAGATGAGCGAATTTCACCTCACTAAAGAGGTAGAATTCACTCAAAATGAAGTATGCGCGCAGACGCAACTTGTGGAAAACACACAACAGTCCTTGCATGAATTCTACACATGCGCGTGGTGTTGCGCACCACACATCGTGACTAGTTGTGACCGCGACTGTGTCGTAATCTGGTATTTTTAGTGATGATAAACGAATTATAAGTGCATCAACTTTAAAAGGTAAGTAAAGGAGCTGTGACTTATTAGTAGAGTTGCTCACTAGAGCCAACGGGCAGTGACGGAGGTTCGATACAACCGTCAGTATAACTGCAAGTCTCAACCAGACCTGTTGCGTATACATGTACGCTGCCGTAAATACTATTTCGTAGTTCTACGTTTTTTTTTTAAATGTTGCCTACGTCGCGAAAACGACCAATGTTAGACAAAGTTACAGAATTTATAGCAGAAATGCCTGACCTAAATTATGATGGCGTTAAAATTCAATGTGTAGTTGGAAATATCCCTTTAATGTGTTGGTCCAAAAGGGATTGTCTACGTCACGTAAATAGTAAACAGCATTCTTAAAAAAAAAAATTGCACACGACACTATGACAAATTTTAATTTAATTTATGTGTTACCTTTACTGCATGTAATCTACCATTTAATTTACTAGGCAAGGAAGTATATATCTGCTTTTGGAATAACTATTCGGAGTGCAAATTACCAAGTCGGGCATCGTTAGAAAGAATTGTGCCATCTGCTCCTGAACATGTTGAAAAAAGGATTAAATCGGAGCTGAAAGATAAAAAACTGTGGTTATGTGTGGACGAAACAACAGATCGTAAGAAACATTCTGTGGTTAATGTAATGGTACGTACAATGGAACCACATCAATCGTCACCTTCAATTCTATTAGCTTCCAGACGAGTACAACAATGTACTGCCGAAGTAATTTCAAAGTTAGTGTTAAATACATTGGAAAAGTTTGAACTTTCAACAAACCAATTGTTGATGTTTATGAGTGATGGTGCTGCAAACATGTTTTCTGTAGGCCGGTATCTTAAAAAACATTGTGCTAACTTGTTACATATTACGTGTAAAATTCATGCTTTCAGTCATGTGGCAGATAATATTAGAAAATGTTATCCTGAGGTAGACGCTTTAATAGCGCATACAAAAGCAGTGTTTGGCAAATCCCCAAAACGTGTTCGTAAATTTCACAGACTGTGCCTTCGTATGCCTGAGCCACCAGAACCTGTTCTTACACGTTGGAGAACATGGTTGCAGGCCGCGTTTTATTATCATAAATATTTTGAGAATATTAAGAACGTTGTTTTGCAATTCGATCCAAAGGAAGCTACGGCTATCAAGGAAAGCCAGTCGAAATTTCAAGATAGTCAGGTCAAAACGGATTTAAAAACTATTCAGAACAATTACTTCGGACTAGTGGAGGTAATAGAAGAATTACAAAATCCTTCAGTGTCGTTAGAGGAATCTCTGCAAATAGTGCAACACGTACAGCTATTTGCGATAGAAGACGCAAAAAATACGGAAGCTTGTTGCTCGCTGGGCCAAGTGCATTGCTGAAGGTGGAGACTATATCGAAAAAAAATGTATCTGTTGTACACCTATCTTTGTTTAATACAATTGTAGAACTAAAAGTGTAAGTAATTTTTGACTTACCCTCATATAATAACAGCCACGGATAAAATTAATGGATTTATAAAAAAACTTGATTTATGGTCGACTTCAATTGCGAGAAAGAAGTTTAATTCATTCCATTGCATTCAAGAACTCATAGGTATGATGCGATAAATTCTGAGCATGTTTTTGCAGATATGCAAATTAGTTTGCGACTATTTCCCCAAAGAAATTTAAAACAGTTATGATAATTACAGATGGATACTGAATCCGTTTTTAGACAATTCTTTTCAGCACGCTGAGATTGCAACAAATATGAAGGAACAACTTATTGAAATATCAATTGGTGGAATGTTAAAACTAGTTTTTTTCGCAGACCCAGATCAGTTTTGGACCAAAAGAATGCAAGAATACCCCTAGGTCGCAAATGAAGCTGTAAAGTATTTGGTTCCATTTGCAACATCATATTTATGCGAGTTGAGTTTCTCGTCTATGACTGTCATCAAAACAAAAATGAGAAATCGTCTCAAACTTGAAAATAATATCATTGTGTGTGTATCAAATACAGAAACCAGATTTGGGATGCTAGTTTTTGGAAAACATGCACATACGTCGCAATAAGATTCTTTTACTTTGTAATATTTTTAGGTATAAAAGTGTTAATGTTTTCGTTTATGTTCCACAAGGTGCAGTAGTCAAGTTTATGTCCCTGAATGTACGATAAAACTTAGGTTAGTTAAATGTTAAAGCATTATTTCTTTATATGTTTTCATTTACGTTTCGATAGATGGAAATAAATGTCTTAGTAAGGCGTTTTCATTTATTTTGGAAATCCTCTCGCCACCCCCTCAGTTGTTTAACGCGACCCCCCAAGGGGTCGCGACCCACACATTGAGAACCATTGGTTTACAGGATACGCCGACGCTTCAAGAACTACCTAGAATTTTCATCACATGATGAGTTTCGCCATGTAACCCCGACGTACAGACTTACAAGGAGACTATGTTGAGAAATAAAACCGAATTTGACAAAAAGATACTTGTTTCTGTGTTAGGCTGGAAACTTTTCAGACTACCCTTATATATTCTGATTATAAGTTTTCACACAGAATGCAATAAAATACTGTAAAAATTACCATTTTACATTGATCTAACGAGTCGGATATTATGAACGGGATAATACCTTACATTCCGCCAGCACGCAAATTACGATAATCTTGGGATCATTTCGAAACAAACATGAATATATTGTTTCTTTTGTAAGTACCTTTTGATCCAATACTTCTGCAACGATTACCTTAATGTATAAACAATATTTTATCTTATTGTCCGTTTTGTGGCATATTTCAATCAACACACATAATAACATAAGAATATAATATGTTGAGAAATAAAACTGAATTTAACAAATACGAGGGATGATCGTAAAATAAGGTTACCAAAGCCCTACAACAGCAATAAGACGTGTTAGACGAAATCCAACAACATTAGCGTGTGCAGCAGCTCTCCCACTCTATATACGTACCACTCCAGTCTCGCTACGTCGCTCAGTGTTGGCTAAGCAGCCGTTCGAGATGGAACTCCCGATCGCCGTTACCGCCAGTAGCAAAATTCGCGCTGTGATAAGTTTTTTAAACGCGAAAGGGGTTTCACCTATAGACATTCATCGTCAATTAACCAAAGTTTATGGAGAAAAGTGTATAGCTGTTCAACACGTTCGCAAATGGTGTAGGGAATTCACTGGAGATCGGACGGAAATTCACGATGAAGAGCGGAGCGAAAGACCATCAGTTTCAGAGGAAATCGTTGAAAAGGTCTAGAGCATACTGCTTGAAGATCGGAGGGTCACCATTCGTCAACTCGCTCTTCGGATTCTTGAGATTTCCAACACCACAATTGAAAAGATTCTTGAAAGGACTGGCGGCAGAATTTTGCGACATGGGGATACAGAAATTGGAGCACCGTCTGCAAAAATGCTTGGATAGAAATGGCGATTATGTCGAAAAATAGCTTAACTTTTTGCCTTTAAAACGATGTGTAATGTTAAGGAAATAAAAAGTGCTATCTATTTAAAAAAAATATGGAACCTTATTTTACGATCATTCCTCGTAAAATACACGTTTCTGCGTTAGGTTGGAAACTTTCAGGCGACCCTCGTATGTCCAAATGTTCAAGCATAATGTCCACTACCTTCAAGTTAAATGATTTGTGTCCTGTATTTAAGTCGAAAGCTGCAATGCTACTTTTAAAAAATAACAAGAAAATGTAAATTAAGAGAATACAGCAGCCGCGAAGTTTACTGCTAGGTACCTGCATTCATACGTGTTTATGTAAAGATAGTTATACCCAAGCAATTTCCTTATATAAACTGGGGACGTTAAATTAACTTGGAGCACGGTAAACACGTAACTAGTTTTCTTTAAGTACATCGCGGAAAAACTTCATTATATGATACCATCAAAATTGGCTCACTCCGGTCTTGCACAATGTTTACTTTCGCTTCCGCTGGAGCAAACTCTGTCTCCCTTCCACTGTTGTCAACCCTCTTGGGGCTCATTTAATTATCACATCTGCGTTCGAGCATAAAATTCCCGAAGATTACGCCACTCGGATTTATATCCGGAGAACGGAATACGTGACAAACAGTGCTACCAACATTCCAACACTACACTTCGCTAAACGCAATGACTTAATATGCACGCGAACGTGCTAGGGTGAACGCTTCCGCGTCGCATTCGCGTATTCTCTTTTGCTTTTCTATAGAAAATTAAAGTGGTTTTGTGTTGTTTATTATCAACTATCAAACTTCCTATAGATATAAAGCGCCAATTAATGTTTGTTCTTTAACAAGTTCTTTGTACTAGAGGCGTAAAATTCCGTTATTGTTCGCCTGTAATCGCTTCTTTCGCTATTTGTATCGGTTACTTTGAATTCGTTACCGAGCCTTGTTTATAGTGCAGTTACAGCGGGTAGTATGTATATTCGGCAGTATTTTTACTCTGCCGTACAGAGGTGGCAGAGATCACGGCCAAAGAAGCAAAGCCTTGTTAATTAACGTGAACGGTCACAGTACCAACGGGGTGTACTTCCGTACGTGGCCGAATTTCGCCGAAATCAAATGAGTTTGATTTTTCCGGTCGTGTTTGCGAGTACTGTGAATGTTTCTGTGTGCACACTTTTATTAATAAAATCGTTGTCTTAACTACTGCAGATTGCATTGGTTGATTTGGATAAATTGATACCATTAGTTTTTGAGAAAAAACCTTGCGCTCGCGAAAATTTGACTGTTCTTCTATATCGTCCCTAATCTCATTTACTTATTTTTCAGGCATCATCCTAAAATATTCCAAAAACTTGCGAGGCTGTTCTAACAATTAAGGGAAAAGCATATGAGATTCTCCACTTTTCTCTCTTTCTGCATAAATTTTGTGTACCCACATTTTTGGCCCTCAAAGATTAAAATATTTAATAGAGGATTGGTACCTTATAATAAATACTATGCAAATCAATCTCAATTTTCTGGAAATTTGTATACTACATAAGATATTGGTGAAACAGTGGAAACACGAAATCTTCGACCTAATTTTCGCTGTGAATCACCAACTTTCTCTTTTACGCCTTCAATCAGTCTTTGTTCCCTCACCAGGCCCAACATTTTTGGTCGACCACTTTTGGGCAAATTAACGCACGGCATACCCTCGTCATATTCTTTTATGGTCTGATAAATTGTTGATATAGAAATATTATCTTCTCAATAAATAGCCACTATATCACGCTTGCGCGTTCGCCCAACTAGATTGAAATTCCTTTACGAATATCTAACTTGTAAGACATCTTGCTGAACTAGATTGCAAAAACTAACCTGTCAATTAAAACAAGGTAATTGTGACATTTCGCTTCCAGCGACAACTTGATTAAACGTCGTTTGAGACAACTGCAAACCATTTGAAAATTTTCCGTAAACTTTATTGAAACAATTTTGCGAAAAGGATTTCGACTTAGATTTGCAAATAAAATATTGCGATTATCTGCCATACTTTAATTTTGCACCTATCACAAGTTGTAATGTCGAGAAATCATTTTCAATGTTCAAAGTTGTATTCACATCGAAGAGAAGCAGATTTACAAACGAAAATTCGGAAAAAGTAGTAGTAATAACTGTAAATAGTGACCTTTAATATAATAAAACCAAAAATAATGCTAATATAACTCCTGGTATTGGTGGAATCATTCCCGCCAAAAACAATGCAAGCAGAGAAAAGAAAACACTAACACACAGACATGTTTGTACCTACCCGGCGTCATCAGCGCGGTTACGAGCACTTCCTTTTCTGCTGCCTCCATTGCCTCCACTTCTCAGTTTATGCCCCCAATGTCCACAACAGCACTGAAAATATCTCCCGGCGCTCCATAGCGCCATGACTGTGTTTCTTGACGCTAGGGGCAGCCGGGAGGTATTTTCGATATTTTTTTTCGAAAGTATTTCCTGGACTCAATTCAAAATCTAACGTGTTCTATCTTGAAATCTTCATTAATGTTTCATAATTTTGATATTGGAGCATCTCAATAGACTTAATAATTGGTACTTAAACTTTAATCATGAAATAATTTGACATTTATTTGAAACTTTTTAATTTATCGAAGAATTTTCAAAGGTTCTCTTTTTGTCGAAACTTGTTTATCGCATCTATTTTTGTTTTTTCTTCTAATTCAGATCTAAACTTTTCTATATTAATTAAGTGAAATACCATTCTTTCTGATGTCAATGTCCACAAAAATGTCATTCGCTTCCATGGAGATGGTATATGTCGAAATTTTCAAGTACGGTAAGTCAGAATGGTTACCATGCCTACCATTGTTTTTTATTAACTTCATGTGATTAATCAATTTTGAATTGAGGAAAAATAATTGAGCTTTCCGTCAACGAATTTTGTCTCCCGCACTAAAAGTTGTTTGCTTAATCTTTCTTTAACAAAAATATGTCTTACCTACATGCGAAAGGCAAAGAAAGAAAACTAATCTGTAGAGCCCGGTAACTGGAGAGCAATCGCAGCGGCGGTGTGACTGTGTTTAGGTGGGCGGGGAGGGCTGGTCTATTATGATACGACACGACAAATCATCATCACTCAATTCAGTTTAGCATTGGATAGCGGATAGGGCGTGTTGATTTTATTGAGATAGACGTAGTTATTAATTGTAGTTTTTAGTGAACATGTCGAAGGCTAAAAAACGACCCTTTCAAGACATAGTAAATAAGTCTATTTCTGACTTTCCCGATTTGTTTTACAACGGGAGTAAGATAGTTTGTAAAGTGTGCAAAATACATTTGATGTTAAATAAGAAATGGAACTGTACAAGACACGTAAATTCCGCACAGCATAGAAAACGAAAATTGGGCATGCCACCGAGAAGTGCATTTTTTTTATGTAATTCTTATGTTGATAAACCGTAATTTGCCACTAGGCTTACTCGATAAACAACCGTTTAAGGACTTTTGGGACAAATACAATCTCGAGTTGCGGTTGCCAACGGAGAAAACGTAAGCATGTTACATTTGCACGCGATGACATGGAAAAGAAACTGAAACGCTTATTGAAAAAACAGTTTCTTTGGTTATGTGTTGACTGTAAGACTACAAGAGTGTACTGCTGCAGCAATTACGAAGGTTGTACTTAGTACGTTGGAAAAATTTCAAATTTCAAAAGATAAAGTGTTGATGTGTATGAGCGATGCCGTTCTCTTCTTGAACATGGTTACAAGTGTTTACATGTTACGTGTAAAGTGCATGCTTTACATCTTGTGACAGAAACCATTCGACAATGCTCTCCCGAGGTAGATGCATTAATAGCAAGCACAAAAAAAAAGTATTTTTGAAATCCTCTGAAACGCCTACGATCATGTCACACAGAGTCAACCACCGGAGCCAATTCTTACACGTTGGGGAACATGGTTGCAGGCAGCTTTTTATTATGCTGGACATTTCAAAATAGTAAAAGCTGTTGTTGTACAATTCAATCCTGCCGAAACTGCAGCTATTAGGTAGGGCCAGTCGAAATTTCAAGATATTTCCGTTGAAACAGATTTAAAAAATATTCGTAGCTACTATAAAGGATTAGCTGACGCAATAGATCAATTACAAAATAGATCGTTAACATTATTGGAGTCTCTGCAAATTATGAACGGAGAGCATACACAGCTACTGACTATACATGACGCAAAATATAATCGGGCATTAGAAAAGTTCGAGAGTGTGTTACAGAAAGATCCCGATTTTAGCACACTAAAACAAATTTGTGATGGTGTATCGAATAATCCACTGACTAAGTACAAAGAGTAATTTAATCATGTATGTATAACATCGGTAGATGTTGAACGCTCTTTTTCAAAATATAAACTCATTTTCTCACCACGGCGAACATCGCTCACCGAGACAACTGTGGAAACACATCTAATGGTGTCAACTTTTTGCCACTCTTATCCATATGATGTTAATACTGATAATGGTGCTTCTAGTTTTACTGTTCCGTAGCCAAGATTGCTTAAAAGGGTGAGTGTTTCACTACTTTTCACATAGTATAATTATGTATTGGTTCTGTTATTTTTTTTCTATTTTCTTACTATTGTTTTTGTATACTAGGCAGGTGCGGCTATGGCACGGCTCCCTGTTACGAGGCTCTACTAATCTGGGAGAAATTGGAGGCAAGAGGCGACCAGCACTGCTTCGCCTGCCAACATATGCAACTATAAATGTCTACAAATCCATTTTCAAACATGAATAAATTAAAATAAATCAACCTTTGAATAATCATCGCAACAGATATATACTTAGTGCAGTATATATCATATTTATAAAAATATTACATAATTTCTCAAAGCCTATAGTTATTGTTCAGATAAAATTCAAATTGTATTTATCATTATCGTATCGACTTTTTAGAACATAGCAAAGGGAAACACGGCAACGAAATAACATATTTTTATAGATGCTTTCGCTAAATATATGTGTAAGTATACAGCCGATTAACGTAGAATTACGATTGATATCTACATAGACATATGTATGCAGTGGTAAAATATAACAGGGGTTGGTAACGATACAGAAAATCTTTTGCAGTGATCTGAAGTTAGAGACTTGTTATACAGCGTAAATACTTATGTAAGCCATATACGTATACATATGTATGTATGGATGCAGTACGCACATAAGTATATAGTTGAACTAACCCTGTTTATGTAATCATAAAATTATATGAGCTTTACAGTCAAGACACTTAGGTAATATAAAACGAGGATATTTCGTGTAAGCAGGTACGTATGTGAGCGTATATAATCTGAAAGCATTAAACTTGGTAGCAGACTTAACCTTAAACTTTATATGCACAACGTTGTATAGGTATTGGTGTCATGCCGTTTCAGGACGTAAAATGTTTGGATCCCCTAGGACGAAGCGTCAAATTTACGCGGATCGGTCTCGGGAATTATACGGCTTACACGCTGACGTTCCTCGTTTTTTGCGATGGCAACTTGTCGTCGAGAAATCTGGAGATTGGATCGTATTGATAGCGAACTGTCGTTCAAATGAAACGCCTTACTTTTAATTTTATGGGATTTGGTAGGATGAATGGAGCAGAAACGTATGATGGAAGCTCAAGCACAATCAGTTAACTTCCTTTTTACCTTTGTTTTATAACAGAATCCATTAGATGACGAATAGCTGGAGTTGTGATTTCATAATCGCTGCTTCTGGATATACTGGGATGATTGATTATGTGCGTCGCACTCTCGTGTACGTAGAAATGTTGAAGGAAATTTTTGGATGCAATATGTTTTCGAATTTGTTAAAGGATGTGAACGAAAAATGAAGTGTTACAACTACATAGAAACTCAGACCCGTATTGCATGACAAACCTATATTTGTTTTTTAAATGCTTAATTTATAATTGAATTCGTATAGAAGCACGAAAAATCGTACTTTTTATATTAAAATCTCATGATTTACTAAAGCAGAAAACAAATTATAAAAGAGAAGAGTAAAATTGCTTAGCTGGTAATCAAGTAGAAACACAAAGCTGCTTTGGGAACATATGTCGTTGAAAGTTAATATACTTAATGAAGTAATAGTTAATATAAATTTAACTTTTATCCCTTTATTTTATTTTAACTTGGAATTCTTCATGAAATTAGCAGGAAATCTCCAGTGCAACTTTCATATATGACGTTGACAATAAAATGTTGATGACTGTGTGACGCAGTTATTTGAACAATTTGAAACCGACACAGCTAAGATTTTTGTAGTTTGTTATAACTAGAGTTTGTTAAAAAGGTGGTACCGGCAGTGGCGCACCTCATAAAAGTAGGTAAGTACTATACAATATTAGTGAAAAATAATATTGTAACCTTTTCCTGTCGTCTTAATGTCCACTGTGGCAATTGGCAACCGCCCTGGTAAGCTGCGTAGAATTGCAACATCAGCAACGCTTCCATTGTCGATTCATTCAGCCGTCGACGGTGTTGTAAATACGTTGTCGTATACTTCGAAAATGATCGTTCGACATCCAGTGAAGTAAGATTTGCAAATGTCAGATATTCCTTTTCCTCATCTGGGCACTCTTGATTTTCAGTTATAGACCGAACCTTTTGTAAATCGGGATTTTTCGTTAAAATTGCACCAAATTTTTAAGCAACATCGACTCCTATGGTGTTCGTCAAGTTTTCTAGAGCGGCTTATAAATTGTTTGGCAAAGTCCATTCTTTTTGTTGTCTTTATATTATCTTATTTAAATACTAAATACGATATATAAGCCAGAAGAACCATGTAAAAGGGAGTAAGAGTTGAATAGAGAATAAACGTTTATTAAGAAATATCGTTTTTATTTAACTATATAATTTGTACCTATACTCGTTTTGTTTTTATTCCCAAACCTTGTAAAATATACATAAGTTTATAAAATCTTAAACAAAGCAAGGATAAATGATAAAACAATGAATACATGAAAGAAAAAATATCACAGTAAAAAAATATAAAAACTTCTTCATTTATAGTCTATGTTCAAAAACACTACCATTGTGTGCTAAACAAGTTAAAATCCTTGTATTAATTTGGTTGTTAGTGACACGTCGAATGGAGTTAGTGCATATTTCATTGAACGCAAGTCGAACCCTGTCCCGCACGGTTGTTGTTGAATGTGCATACACTTGGTTTTCAATGCACCCTCAAATGTAAAAACCCATAGCTGTTAAATCAGGAGATCGTGGTGAAAATCAATGCGGACCATTATTGGCAATCCACTGGTCTCCGAATTTTATTTCTGATTACATTCAACAACTATACTACAGGACCCTTATTGTGAGGTGGAGCTCCATCCGATACCAAACATTCACCATTTCTTCTTTTGGGAGATGGGTTAAGGTTTCTCTCACTACGGTTTGCAAAATATACAAATATCCTTCCCCAGATAAGTTTTTGTCGTAAAAATATAAACAAAAAATCCTACTTTATCGCGCAAAAGACATTAAGGGCCCAGGATACTTTAAAATTTTGTTCTCGTAGTAGTCTAGGATTTGCGGCTACACACAAATAATTATGTTGTAATAATTACGTCGGAAAACTCTATCTTTAAAATGGGATCCCAATTTCGTAAATGTTAAACTTGATGATATTGTTAATAAGATCCCATGAATAGTTTTCGACGTAATCCTAAGAGCAATTTCTGCGACTTTTAGAGAATTTGTAGGGTACGCTGCCAAGTATCTAAGGATCATTATTTCTGTATCATTGTTATCAACATGTGATTTTCCTTTTGTAATTTATTTTGATAATTAGTCTACAGTACTAGTCAGTTCCAAGTTAACGATAATAAAACGGTCGTATTTATTGTTTCAGTGGATCGAATAGGCAAGATCTAAGTAAATTGTTCTTGGAACATGAAACTACAACAAATGTTATTAATACTTGTCAAAAATTTTATTAAAAATATCTTAGGCTAATAATAATAAATTAAAATGTACTTGATTAGATTACATTTATGTGGGACATTTCTAAATTTACGATAATAAAATAACTACAAAAAAATTAAATTTTAAAAATATCGTAATAAAATTAATATTTCGTATTTCCTCCTTTACTTGTGAGAACAGCACGAAGACGTTGTGGGATGCTATTGACTAAATTGTCCAAAATATTTTGTGGTATTAATTGCCACAGCTGTTGAAGTTCGTTCAAAAATGTTTCCCGATTTCTTCTCGATGTTTTTGGAATTTTGTTATCAAGGATGGCCCAAAGATGTTCTATTGAGTTGAGATCGGGTGACTGGGGCGGCCAGTCCAAGAGCTCAATGTTTGACTCTCGCAAATACTGCATAGCAACCCTGCTTTTATGCTTGGGGTCGTTATCCTGCATGAAGAGAAATTCTTCTAGACCCATTTTTTCAGTAGATTGTAGTAGATTATTTTCTACAATCTCAACATAGGACGCCCCAGTCATTCTTCCTTCAACGACAGCTAAATTTCCAACACCCGACTTCGAAAAACAGCCCCACAGCATAACATTCCCTCCACCGTGTTTAACTGTGCACTGAAGAAACCGGTCCTGTAAGTCTTCTGATTTGCGACGCCACACTCTTTGTTGCTTCTTTGGGTTCAGAATCTCAAATTTAGTTTCGTCGCTCCAAACGACTTTGTCCCAGAAGTTAGTTGGTTTGTTGATAAATTCTCTAGCAAATGCCAATCGCCGAGCTTTATTTTTCTTACTGATAAATGGTTTCTTCCAACACTTTTTGTTTACCAAATTAGCTTCCTTTAGTCGTCGCCTAATTGTTCTTGGTGATACCGATAAATTAAGTGCGTCTCTAATCTCATGTGCTGTTACTGTAGGATTTTTCCTAGCTTCTCTCACAATACG
This sequence comes from Dynastes maya, assembly GCA_029619315.2. Taxonomy (NCBI): domain Eukaryota; kingdom Metazoa; phylum Arthropoda; class Insecta; order Coleoptera; family Scarabaeidae; genus Dynastes; species Dynastes maya. Next base: position 54,542,277 of record JAROYE020000003.1, on the reverse strand, counting down.
TGCACCCTCTCAGACGGATGTTTTTTTGGATTTTGCTTTGCGAGGCAAATCTGCGAAAGTTCCGTGTTGTCGATATTTATCGCAAATATTTTTAGTCCCTGGCTTTGTAATTTTACATTTTTTTGATATTTCCCCGTAGCTTAATCCGCTTTCAAGATCCGTTACTATCATTTCTCTAATTTGAACGTCCCTACGCTGATAATTTAACATCTAATAAACAAAAATTAAATGAAAACAAATGCTCTTCAAATTTGCCTTCCTTACCTTTGTTGAAAAAAATTCACCTACAAATATTCTGAATTCTAGATGCGTAAAGTGAGATCGTTAACTTGGAACTGGCAACGAAACAAAACAACTGCTTTACTATAGGTTTCTTTTTATTGAAAAAGCATCTTCTGTCGAAGAAATATTTATGCTAGTTCTTATCGCTACATTAGGTTTTCCACCACAGCTCGAAAGTTTTAACATTTTTTACCAACTGTGATAATTTTATAGAATTTATGTATCGTTAACTTGGAAATGACCGGTACTGTATGTGAAAATTAATAGTTTTTTCTTGTCCATCCTTTTTTTATCAAAAAATTAAATAAATGTCTGACAGTCTGACATATTATTTTCCACTGTAACTTAGATTACCATTGCAGTAATATATTTTTATAGCAACGATATTTGCAAAAATTGATTATATCACAGTAACGACATATGTTTGATATAGACTATTGTACACAAAAGTGTATATGAATATTTCCATAGAATTGAAAATTACACTTACTTGGGCGCGGATCCCATTTGAAAAAAATCGATTTATGCTAATTTTGTTGATTCCAAATTTGATTAAAAAACGTTAAGATCCTGTATAGTATTTTCAATCTATTGACGCAGCTGTTAATAATACTGACCCTCTGCATTAGTTTAACAAAACAACTCTTCTATAACCAGCATAGCTCATAACAAACAAGGTAATTAAAGTTAATAGTGCAACTGTTATTTCTTTGGACAAAATCGATTTTCTTTATTGAAAAATAGTAAAATATGGGTATAGGTACACAAAATTGTTTCCGAATTTGAAGAATAATCCAAATTTGTGGCAAAATAATCATTCCATTTAAAATAAGAAAGTTGACATCCACTTCCGGAAATAACATGTCTACAAAAATATTTTAAATTACCTTGATGTAATCGAATATCTACGTTCGCAAGATTTTGATTTCCTATTCTAAGCTCTAAACGTCGCACCTTGCATAATGCTAAATTTAAGGTAAATAATTTTATTTCATTTCACGTTTTTTATTGGTGAAGTACATGAGAGGGATAGCAGGAATCACGAAACATGGTAGGTTGACAAATGAAGAAATTAAGACATTAAAACAAACACCAATTATGAAAAAAAAAAATAGAGAGCAGACAGTTGAACCGGTTTGGACATGTAGTGAGAATAGAACAAAGTAGACTAGTTAAACGAATAAGAAAGGCAGGAGTAGAGAGAAAGAAAAGAAAAGGAAGACATGGATGGGGAGAATAAAAGAGATAAGTTTGAAGAGGGAAAAAAAAGTTGTGCAAGACATGAGAGGACTGGCCAGAGATAGGAAAGAATGGGAGAAATGGATGAGAGACGGCTAAAGACATCAGCAAACCCGACACCCTCAGGGTACCAGCGTCTAGAGAAAGAAGAAGTTCTTTATTAGTCTCATATTTAAATTAATCCTATATAATTATGTTGTTTCATGAGGAAAATGTAAAATTTTATTCATTCAAAAAACGTCGGTAAACGGAGTGTTAAAAATGATTAATAAGAAAATAATTATAAAGTATAAATAGATAGTATACACCGGTGCGCTTGCAGGTGCTAAAGCAATTATTGATAAAAAAAGGTAATCAACATAACCTCGCTGGATTATACCAGAGATTTTAATAAATGTTTGTTATTTTTAGACGCAAAATTTAATTTACATAATCACTTTACTGACTATATGATAAAAAATTTGATCCTGAAACTTATACCAAAGGTAGATAAAATTTCACTAAACTGTATTTTAAATGCACAGAAACATAGAACGTAATTATAATTAGGATTTTTTTCTCCATCCTCTAAATTAGCGTAGCGCTGCTCATTTCTTGTTTATCTTCCCTTCCTGTTGCTTCATGGAAGGCTTATTTAATTAAAATCTGAATATCTACAGTTTTGACAAGAGGTTTGGGCAAACGTCATTCACGAGGGTAGGATTTCATAATTAGCGAGATTCTGCTGGCGGAATAAACGGTATGCGTTGGATTTTTTGTCAGAGTACGCCCTATCGTTTTATTATGTAAAAGACAGAATGCCTTTGTATTTGCGAAAATATTTTCTATTGTAGCCGAATCGCGTACAATGCAAACATAAATGAATTTTCACAATCGCTTTTTAAATTGAAAAATTATCGACGATTTCTGACATATGTTCCATTTCGCTATTTCCTTTACGTAACGACATAAGTTTGATAAGTTTGGAATTCGATGTACTTGCCTACATACATACATAAATGTAGGTACGCAAGTATATGTATACACCGTCTATTATTGAATATGCAGCAACCTTTAAAACAACGTATTTCGATAAAACGTTGATCGTTTTTTTTTGTTTTGAGGAAAATATTAGATATTTACACTTTTTAAGTTTCCTTTTGACACAACTTTATAACAGGTTTTCAACTCGGGTTTGCGGTTTTGTTAAAAGAGTAATGTTTTCAATATATTTGTTGCAGCACAGAGTTAAAACAATTGTCCGAATATAAAGAATAACAATAAGTGCTAATTTTCGTCAATTCAAAAGTAGGGGCTTAGAATAGTTGGAATACTACGACTTTCTACTTTAAGGGGCAGATTTACCAGTACCAGTTGATGCATGGTATACTGCTGTAAGTAGTCCAAGTTCTATACTAACCGTATAGCGTAGAATTAGATAATTTGATCTGATGTCTTATCAACCGCAGTTAATGTTGCCACTAAGAACTAAACATTATTGTCAATGATTGCAGTGGTACCAATGGAACTGGGACCAGGGATGGAATTCTGTTGTCTTTTGTGACGAAACTACATTTTGAGTAGGTGAATCTCAAGATGTGACATCTACATAGTTAAAATGTTCTCTGAACTTATTTAACGGATACGTGTCGTCACTGTTACTATACGAGGTAGGCGCCATAAATTCTCGGCCTGACAGACTTACGCAGGATCGAGCTTGTTCATACTCTGTTGCGTTATAGTTGCACATGTGCGAGGCCTACACTACAAATATCACAGCTCGAAGAGTAGTAGTTTTTAGTAACCTGCAAGACAACGTGACTAGTGCATGAAAATGCCTCAGGTAACGAAAATTGAGCACCGCGCGGTCATCACACTTTTAACAAAAGAAGGGCGTACGCCTAATCACATTAAACAACGTTTAGACGGCGTTTATGGTGATTTATCTCCTTCGTATTCCAATGTAAAAAGGTGGGCAAAATGTTTCCGTTTGGGGCAAGAATCCCTTGAAGGTGATGATCGGCCAATTGAACTGATAACGCCTCAATCATTTCAATTATTGAATAAGCGGTATTAGCAGACCGCTGTTTGAAAGTGAAGAAGTTAGCAGTGATGTCCAACATTTCTGAAACAAGTATTCGCTCTGCTCTCCAACATGAACGTCGGGTCGAATGCGCGTGGTCGTTTTTAAACATGTGTGGAGACGACCCGAAACCGATTTTGGAGTCCATTGTCACAGGAGATAAAACAATGATTCTGTATTATGATCCCCTATCCAAAAAGGAATCGATGGACGTCGTTTTAGGACGATAGTGAGTTGCAAGCAGTTGCAATATAACATTTTGAGGGAAAAACTTTAGATTATTTTGACAAGGGTATAGAATTGTTAATTGATCGTTGTAATAAATGTGTTGAAGTTAGGGAAGATTATATTGAAAAATAAAAATTGTTATATTTCACCAAGTTTATTTTTTCTATATTAGGCCGAGATTTTATGGCGCCTACTGCGTATGTCTGGCAAAATCCGGATTACTCTGTCTTTTTTTTTTCTAACACAAATATCTCTCTCGTCACTTAAAGTCTGTAAGGCGTTTTGCACATCATCGTACCGCGTAATTACTATGGATAGCTTTTAAATCAGTTTCCACTTGCACATGTTGAAATTTTATCTGGCTTTCTGTAATGGGAATTGATTCTTTAGCATCGAATTGCAAAACTAAGGGTGTAATTTCTTGAACATTTTGTAAATAGTAAAACACCTCCTCTAACTATGTTCCCCATCATGTAAGAATCGACTGTGAAGGTTCTAGAATACCAGGGAACTGTTTACAAAATTCCCGAATGCGTTCGGAAGATTTCTGAAAAACCGCTTTGATGTGGCCTACTAATGTATCTATGTACATCCGCACTACACTTTACAATCCTTTCTGCCACAAAACGTAAAGCACTAATATGTATCAACTTAAGACACACAGCTTTGATGGAACGGCCCGTAGAATAGAGCACTGCACGAGCTAGGAAAAGCCCGGCCCACACGGTCCGCCTAGGCCTGTGCCTCGGGCGGGCCTCGTCTCTTTTCATTGCGGGCCGGGCCGGGCCTGAATTTGTACGAGCTTGACGGGCCGAGAATGTTTTATTAAATACATCGAATGGATATGGCGTATGCAGTAAATGCTGTTTAATTTTTACGTTTGTATTAACAATTTTAATGTATGCAATGTTATGTTACTAACTAATAAATACACAGATGACAGTCTTTTTTTAGAATCTGTTGCCTCGTCCACGGTTAACCACAATCTTTTATTACGTATTTGGGATACAATATGATTTTCAAGTCGCTCAAGCACAGCTGGTAAATATTTTTGAAACGTACTTCAACAGGACAATTTCCATGTAGAATTATATTTCTTCCAAAGCCGACGAAATGGTTTTTTGTTCAATATAGAAAGCAACACAATACATACGCACAGCACAAAACTGAAATCGAAGATAAGTTCGTCATAATAGTTTCGCCCACTTTATTTTTATTTATGTGTTGCACTGCTTAGATGCCTTATACCTAGAGACCTTTTAAAGGTTAACAAGCTTCTTTTACAAATCAAACATATTATTTGCGACCCGTTATATTTTAAATCTGGAAATTCCCCTCCGACATTATAACTAACAAACAATTGCGTGTTACTGCGTACTTTCGTAATATTTACGTCATTCAAAACAACAGCTTCGACCACAAACGGCAGCAGAGCACTGAACCGCTTATACATAAAGGCTATACGACGACATATCGGTTGCGTTCGATTTCCTCGAATGTAATACCACTGCTGTAGCACCGACTGGTAGTAGCTTTGGTTATAAATGGAGTGTTATAGATAATGCTCGTCCAGAAGCTACTCGTCAAATTTTAAGATTTCCAGAAGAATTCATTTTGCGATTACTTCCATGACCTTCACGAACTCCCTATCATAGACCGAAGAATGAATAATTTTCAAGAATATCCACAGACAGTAGCTGCGCTACAACATGCGATCCTAGTTGCCTGAGATGCGATAGCACAAGAAGTAATTGATGAAATTAAAATAATGTTCTTCTGTTTTTAGCTAATAGCTTTTACCAGTCTTAATATTATCCTAAACCTTGCGAAGTTGACATTGAAAAACTTCCACCAATTCTTCAATATTGGTTTGGCATCAAATTCGAAATGTTTCGAGTTGTGTGTTCAAATTCTGGCAAGGAATAATGACAGCTTTCTTGGCGAGTCCATTCTCAAACAACCATTCTAATAACCAAAAATTAATGCTAATATAGCTCATGGTATTGGTGGAATCATTCCCAGCAAAAACAATGTAGCAGAGAAAATAGCACTAATACATGGATATGTTTCTACCTACTCAGCGTCATCAGCGTGGTTTCGAGGTTCAGTTTATGTTGCTAATCTCCAAAACAGCACCGAATATGTCTTCTGGCGACACCTAGCGTCAAGGGACACAGTCATGCCGTCCCAGAACGTAACAAGACAAGCCGAAATACAGATGTCCACCACCTATCGGGCAGCTACTGGGCTGCCGAACGCAAGGTGGCATTGCGCGTAAGCGCTGCGTATATATTATATTTACCGATTTTCAAAAAGCTTTTGATAAAATCGATCACAGCTTATTAATTAATAAGGTGAAGTGTAATGGTTTTAATTTTATGAGGACACATGTAGATCAACTCGTACATTAGATGTAGAAGGCAGGCTGTTGTGGTGAATGAGGTATGATCTGAGTTTGTGGATGTAACGTCTGGGATACCCCAGGATTCATATTTGGGCCTAACTTTATTGATACTGTTCATTAATGACATTTGTACGATTTTCATTTTTTCTCATTTCTCCTTATATGCAGATGATCCCAAGCTGTATTCTAAAATTAGTTATCCTGAGGACTGCGAGATGATGCAGTCTGAACTAGACCTCTTCAAAGATTACTGCCTAAAAAATAATTTCTTCCTTAACGTATACAAATGTAAATTAATTAGGTTTACTAGGAAGAAAAATATAATTAATTATGACTATGCTATAGATAATAACCCATTTACCGAAGTATCTCAAATTAAAGACTTAGACATCATTTTTTACACAAAATTATCATATATAGATACGATAACTAAGAGTGTCTTCAAAATGTTAGGTTTTATCATTCTGTCATCTTACGGATTTACCAATAAAGATTAATAGTAGTAATAGTAGTAATCCATTTATATAGATCATTGGTACTCAGTAAATTAGGGTATATGTAGATTTTAAATTCCCAAATATTACTGATTTCAATTATACATTTAGCTTACAAACACATAAATTATTATTAAAGTGTGACAAACGGTTGCACCCACAGAGGCACCGTGAAAGGAGCTGTGTTTACTATGTACATACAAGGAATCGAGTGGACGTTCGGTTATTATCGGTTGATCGGTGTGCGTGTACTATTTATAATGTTCGAGAAACTAGTGGAACCATCCGAGGCGTACCGCACAAAAGTAGACACAATATTAATAAAAAATAATAGATTGTTACCTTTTATTGACGTATCGATGACCACTGCGGTAATGTGCGACTGCCATGGTACGCCGCGTAGTACTGTAACATAAACAATGCTTCCAATCTCGATTCGGTAAGGCCTTGACGACGGTCTGAAAACGTTCTCGTATACTTTGCAAATGATCGTTCAGCATCTAATGAAGTAAGATTTGCGAAATTCAAATACTCCTATATCTCTTTTGTGCAGTCTTGAATTCCAGATATAGATCGAACCTTTTCTAAATCCAGATTTTTATTTAAAACTACACGAAATTTTTGGGCAACATAAATGTCGTCTATTTCTTTTTGAACGTCCGAATTGGAAAAAAGTTGCTGACTCTCGCGAACCGCTTGAGAATTAGAAGAATTAAGTTTGAAAATGACATTTTTCAATTGCGAATAATATTTGCGGCAGTAAGATACTGCCTCGATCCATGAGGAACATGGATCGGGTCAATACAGGCTGAGGTGGTAGCGGAATTTGCGGGTACAATTGCTTGAATACGCGGATATATTTGGGAGATTTCACAAACACGTTTTTGGTAGATGATATTAAATCATTCACCCTAGGATACTTGCTTCGAATTGTTTCTGCTGCGAGATGACATGCGTGTATGAGGCATGTTATGTGAAGAAGAGTCGGAAAGCATACTTTTAACATCCTACTAGCTTTCAGTATTGTTGCGACTCCGTCAGAAACTAACATGGTGATTTGGGCTCCTACGATACAAAATTCTCTTAACATATTTCTTATTATGTTTACAACGGTTTCGGCATCAGTTCTTTCAATCCTTTTACTGGCTAACAACAAGGAAGCTGCTGGACCATTATGCTTTAAAGGACGCGCCACAATATGAATCACGCCGTGTTTCTCAGCACCAGTAGTTTCATCCACAGTGAACCAGATTTTTTGATTTCTCAACTCGTCTTTTATGCAGTTTTTCACTGTACTTTGCACATGTGGTAAAATGTCCCGCAACTGTCTTTTTGTTGGTAGCTTCCATGATGGAACATATTTATTCCAAAAAAGACGAAAGTTTTCATTATCTACTAGGTGTTATGGGATGTTGCACGTGCTCAACATGAAAATGAAGTCATACAAAAATGGCCAGTACGGAATATTGTTTCTCAAATTCAATACACGACGTTTACTTTTAATAGGACTTCTGCAACCGTTTGTCACGCTTTACTTATTATCCCTAAAAAATAGAAGAAAGGTAAATGATTTGCTTAGGTTATACAAAATTGTAAATAATAACATTGATTGATCGTCACTTCTTAAAAAGATACGGCTTAACGTACCGGGCTTGGGGTCGAGACGTTCAGATACGTTTTACTGCAATCGCCAGCTACTTTCAGAAATACTTAGAATTCTTCCGGAAGATAATTTTATTCCATTGTAACTTAGTGTATCTTCTCCTTCTTAATTTTTTAATTACCGAATGCAGATTACTTCAGTCAACGATTACATCGATGAAACAAAATTAAAATAATGTAAACAGTAACGCAACGTCATGAATTAAAACAAGGAGTTCATCGTATTAGCTTTGGTTGAAAAGGGCTACCTCTCCATGTTATGAACATCTGAAAGTTGTTTCTTATTATTTTGTGTTTCATATGTAATTCCTGAGTACTTTTTTTTGCTATTTTCATTTTTAGTTAAAGATATAGATAACTGGGTTAATAATGAGGTTCGACAATCTGGTGTAAACCTCAGAGATCTATATTATATTAAAAAAGAATTTTCCTTTTCTGCAGGACACCTATAACAAAACAAGTTTAATTATATTAACCCAAAAATAATCCATTCTGAAAATAAAAATAAAATAACATGGAGCGTCATAAATCAATTCATTTCGTAATTTTCTACATGTTAAAATATTCCATATGCTTCACTGTCCAATGATCACATAAAAATTAATTTTAATACTATGTAGTTGTATCCATATTCGGAATGCGAAATGTTGAAGGTATTTTGTAAAGTTAAGAGCAAGTAAAACACCTTTAAATTCTGCTCCTTTGAAAATTTTTTCCGAATCGGCTTAAGACTTCTGTTGTTAAACCATTACATAAGAGTAGGGATGTATTTAATGTTGCTAGCTACCGTTCAAGTGCCCTGTCTTCATATTTTTCAATACTTTTTGGATATTCTATACTACTACACATTGAAAGTTTTATAAATAACTGTAACCTTTTGTCTTCATCTCAGCAAACGCATGCTGAGAGCTGGGAAGTCTTCTATTACTGCTCTACTTGAGATTTATAATCCTATACTAGAAAACATCGAATAAAAAAATTATCCCATCGGTATACTTTATGATTTGTTGAAGGCCTTTGATTGTGCCGATCACAGTATACTTTTAGAGAAACTTAATATATTGGGTTTTCGAGGAAAGATAGGGGACTGGATTACATCGTACCTGTCCAACAGATTTTAGTTTGTTAAGGTTAGTACAATTAATACTAATAGGAAATATAAAGTTAGGTCTTCGCCATTGCCAAGTAGTATTGGGATCCCTCAAGGATCTGCCGTCAGCCTATTACTATTTTCGCTATTTTTAAGTGACATAATTGATTTCATTAGTGATTTTGCTGCAGGGTGTTATGCCGATGAGATAACTGAGAACGTGCGTAATGCACGAAACCGGCAGCATTGTTCAAATCAATATAGAATTTTGTGAGTGAAGACCACTTTTATTCCTTCCCTTATTACAACTGTTATTGTTTCAAACAGAGTTGATATCGAAGCGCTGTAGATTTGGTTTTAAATAAGCTCTTTATATGGTTTTGTGCTAACAGGCTATTACTCAATTTCAACAAGACTAAATACATCCTCTCAAAAAAGATAAGTAGTTTCATGGATTTGCAATGATATACAATCCGTAGATTCGGCAATCTTTTTCGATTTAACATTTACCTCCACCTTAAACTGGAATGATCACTGCTGATGGTTGATAAGCAAATTAAACAAGTCAATGTTTAAACTCAGGTTGTTCAAAAATATGAGTCTTACACTCAAAAAGCAGTGTACTACACAGACTTTCAATCTCACCTAATGAATGGAGTCCTCCTATGAGGGTGCTCTTCTTCTGCAACTGAGGTATTTTTGAAACAAAAAGCAGCAATACGATGTATCAGGGGAATTAATCAACTTACTTCACGTAGAAATTACTTCTTATCCTTAAAAATTTTAACTTTGCCTAATTTGTATAATATACTGGAATCCGGTTTCTATATTCATTATAAACAAAAACACTTTCATAAATAAGAATAATTATCCACATACTTACAAATTCCGAAATCTACAATTCCACTCCATGGAACATACATAGTTTATACTCATATAACTGCTGAAAGTCCAGATATTTTGGGTATTAAAATATATAAACACCTACCTAATAGTTGGAAAACACTGATACCGAAACTCTGCAAAAATTCTCTGAAAACATGGTTACATTCGCAACCTTTTTATTCCGTAATACAATTCCTTGACTGTAATTCAGTGTAATGCAATTACAATGTAATAACACCACTGCAGTATGACGCATTTTATTCTGTAAAGCCCGTAAACTAAAGAACTTACTTGCTTACTAACATTTTTACTTACATTTAGCAACGCCAAAAAGTTGCCATTGATATGCGATTGTGAATTGTGCAAAACGGATTATACTTAATAATAAGTTCTAATTTGGGAATTTAATTTCTATGATCCATATATATAATCTGTGATTTTGTGTAGTACAAGCCAAAACATACTTTAATCTCACTCAGATCAAGGAGAAGATGACTATGGTTATCAACACAAACCATTCTTCTGTTTCATTTATATGTATGTATAGTACAGAAAATAATTAGCGATGTGTTTTTAAAACCTGCTTCGGATATTAAATAAAATTAGACGCTGAACGATATATGAGTTACTTATAAACTTTCCGGATATTAGAAGATTCACTAAACTAACATTAACATCCTGATGGAACTGACGTATACCTGAAATTATTTTACATAATTTCCTCGCAGAATTTTCGGCGCATCTACAGTGCGCGAAATTAAGTTATACTCCGTTTCACTTATCTCGTAGTAAAATATATTAAAGAGCGTCAGCTTATCTCGAAGTTTGCTACGAACCAAAGCTTTCTCGGCACTCACTCACCTCAACGTCCCGATTCATCTTCTCTTTTTATTACCCTAAATATTATATTGATAATTTATATTAAGAAAACCGTAAATTACAGGAAATCTTTTGGTGTTGCTTCTAGTATTTCGATACGCATATAAACTATTTTTGCACGCTAATAACACACATACATACGTATTCTATAGAACTTTATACATGTGAGCTATATTTTATTTTCTAATGGAGGTTAAAATCTGTCAGGTTACATTTTTATTGCTACCGTAAAACACAGTAACATAACAAACTGCCAACAGTTATTGATGGAGGAGGAAATTAAGCATAAAAAATGCTGCTTTAACACCAGAACCGCCGCACCGGTCAATTTGACTGTCTTTCAATTTTAAAGTTTTTTTTCAATGGAATTAATTTTGATATGATCTTGAAATCATGTGACTTTTCCAAAATTTAGTTTGGCAATGCTCTTACAAAATTTTAAATATTTTGTAGAACTCCAAGCGGTGTTCTGGGGAATTTTACCTTAAACGACCGCCCCGGTCAAATTGACCAGTACGTTAAAAAAATGTTTTGACAAACTTTATTTGTCAATTCCTTTTCTTGGTTGCAACATTTGAAACAACTAAACATTTAGGCATGTACCACATGTAAATATATACATAATTTCAAACATTTATTTCATATAAAACAAGGCGTATAACTGCATCAACCAATCAGAGTTTGTTCCTATTTGTTAGTATTTGTTCGTACTTGTTTCGACATGTTCACCCTTGCCCTTGACAAAGAACCTGTTTCTACACGTGCTCTTTTTAGTGTCACACATGCCCAGACTTAATTTGGAGCATGCGTACAAAATATTTTACAAGTTTCAACCTGCACTATTGTGAACATATAAAAAGATCGGTAGTACTCTGAAAGTGCATTCGTCTGTTTAGTTAGACTGAACAGTATGTGGTCCAGTAAAGGCCTCTCGGCTGCACAAGCTTTAGCGTATTTAGACGAACTGGAAAATCTTTCACCAGGAAATTCCGAGAATGATTCTAAATCAGTTAGTACGGACAGTGAAAACGAAATTCGTTCTCTAGTTGTTGCGAGTGAGGAACAAAATAGTGATGAATCTGACAATGACACAGTTTGTGATGCAACGGTTGCAGTGACTAGTGCTAGTTCCAGTGATAAGCAGGAAGTGAAAACGTCTGTTCGTTCTAATCGCCAGCAAAAGAAACCAACAGAGAAAGGATTTTCATTCAATCTTGGTGCAGTTTGCAAATCAAAAGACAATTCCCAATGGCAAGCAATTTCTGCGAGTCAGCCTACTGCAGGCAGAAAAGCCCAACCGAATATATTCAGGGACAATCCAGGGTCAACAGGCTATGTAAAACAAAAAGTAACTGCAGAAAATGTGAGTAGTTTCTGGAGATTATTTATCGATGACTCGATGCTGAGACACATAAAACAATGCACCGAGGCTGAAGCTAGAAGACAACTTGACAGTTAAGACTGGCAATTATCTTTAGAAGATCGAGAATCCTTTATTGCCATTCTATACGCATGTGGTGCTCAGGGTTCCAGTCACTTAGAATTAGATTCCTTGTGGTCTAAAAAGTGGGGAATATCGTTTTTTAGTCAAGCGATGTCTAGAAACAAATTTAGAGAAATCATGTGATATCTCAGATTCGATCTCAAGTCTACAAGGGAAGAAATATTGGAACATGACAAGTTTACTTTAGTTTCTGAAATATGGCAAAAATTTGCTTACAATTGCAAAATTTGTTTTGTGCCCGGAGAAAACATAACAATAGACTTTTTTCTACAAAAGCAAGATGTTGATTTACGCAATATCTGTCCAATGCATCCAAATCCTTTGGAATGTTAACTCTGAATTAGTAAATTTTAATGGATAAAGAGTTCTAAATCATATGTCGAATTTTAATAAATATTCCATTTTCAAGTTATATGTGGTGGATTATAAAGTCACCAAAGCCCCGACGTACAGATTAATGCCATATAAGGCATTAATTGTGTTGTATAACACCTTTAAATCTTTTCCTAGAGTAAGCGTTATGTTTCAAAACATATCCCGTTCAGGTTGTTTCCAATTTGTATGGATGCTGTTTACGAAAAGCACCACAGCAAGTGTTCAAGGTTAGTATTGTATACTTCTATCTTATGAAACACCACGATTCCATCTTTACCTAAAACAAATTAGCCTCACTTCAACCACATACAATATACATACATGCTCGAGCTTCCTCTTTATGTAGGTGAATATATAAAGTTATATACGCCATCTGAATCAATAATTCGTATTGATGTCCTCATACTTGGTAAATGTAGTACTTTGCTTATGTATTCATATATTTTTGGTTCCAAGAAATACAGATTTAAAGCAAATACCTAACTTTGCGTATCTGTGTTCTGCATGAAATTTTACAATGCTGATTCTCTCATTCCGGAAATAACAATGTCACATTGCTGAATAAGATGTTTAAATCACCAAGAAAACTTGAAGTCTTCTGAAGCTTCAGCTTTGAGAGCTATTTTGAGCTTACATTTCCTAGGTGAATTTAACCCCAAGGTTTTGATGATTTACAATCCCATGTCAGTAGTAGCCGGGTTATTGCTATATAAATATATACACATAATTACATCAAATATTTTCAAATCTTCTTGATGAGCTTCTGTGACCATCCTAGTTTCGAAATCCACTTGTACCTGACGTAGGTGTTGTTTTATTACGTGAAAATTAAAAATTAAAAATTAATCAAGAGAATATCATAACCACAAAAGTATACTTAGAAAATGACACGAACTTGAAGTGACATGAATTATATATATATACATATAACAGCGCATAAGGCCTAGAGACCCATGGCTTCGGTTCTCTTCACTATTTCCCTCCACCTTTTCCTGTTCGTCACTTCTGCTTCCCAGTCCAGTAACGTCAGCAATCGTATATCCACTTTTATATCTTCCAACCCTTTCTTCTTTGGCCTCCCTCTTCTACATCTTCCACCCTCACCCCAACTAGTACTTTCCTTGTATGTCTATGTGTAGCCATTCGATACAGATGCCCCAACCAGCTCGCTCTTCGGGCTCGAATTTTTTGGATTATGTTTGGCTGGCCGTATAGCTCCATCACTCCGTTTGTTCTACTCCTCCATGTACCATGTACCTTCCTTTCCCATCGTTCTAATTTTAGTATGTTCTTTTGACTCAGCATCCAAGTCTCACAACTGTAAATCACCGAAGGTTGGATTACTGTTTTATATATTCTCTCCTTCGTCTTTCGAGCTATAAGTTTGGATTTGACCATCTTACTTAATGACGCCATGGCCCTACTTCCCCTTACCATTCTCTTCTCTATCTCCATGTCCTCCTCCGCTCTATCCGTTATCGTCACTCCTAGATATTCAAATGTAGACACTTTCTCAAAGTTGTACTATCTACCGTCCTTGCATCTAAATTTTATTTTCTCATCGGCCACTGATCTATTGGCTTTCATTTCCAAGTATTTAGTTTTACTTTCGTTTACATGCAGTTCGAACTTTCGCGCCGTTAGCTCCAGCCCCCTAAATATCCTCTCGAGTTCAGGTTTTGTCTTAGGCCTCTTTTAACCCCAAACGCCCTAAATAGGTGGCCCTCTAATGTCACTTTGCTTAGCGTTTCGTTTGAAGTGACCATTCTTATTAACTTTGCAGGTATCCTTAGTGCCCTTATAGCTTCATACAATTTCTGCCTGTCAATTGAATTATAAGCTTGTTTATAGTCCAGGAACAGTATATGTAGCCCAAAATTTTGTTCGTAGCTATTATGGAGTAGTTGTTTAATTGTAAAGATTTGATCTATTGTAGACCTCCCTCGTCTAAAGCCCCCCTGGTATTCCTCTATTACTGTCTCTTCATATGCGCTTAATCTATTTCTTACTATTATGGCTAACACCTTGTACGTAATATCTAGAAGAACTATTCCTCTATAGTTGTGGCATAATGTTTTATCGCCCTTCTTGTATATGGGGCACAGTACTGCATTTTTCCACTCGTCCGGCATTTTCACACTACTCCATATCTTCCTCATCAAGTTGGCGAGTCGCTTATGTAGTTGTTTCCCTCCTTCTTTTAACATTTCTGCCGCAATACCGTTTTCACCTGGCCTTTTATTTTTCTTTAACCTCTTTACTATTTCTTCAACTTCCTGTTGGTTCCTGCAGCTGCACCATGTCGTTTCCTTGCTCTGGTGTATTCTCTAATTGATTGTTTAAGTTTTCATTAGCTCCGCTCTGTAGGTTCAATAGTTCCTCAAAATATTCGGCCCATCTTTGCAATTTTCCGGATGTATCGCTTACTAGTGCCCGCTGTGGTTTTCTATTCCCTGCAACTTTGCCTTCCAATACATTCGTTTCCTCTTCCTACAAATCAGTTTCGCTTTTCTCTTTGCTTGTTTATAAATTTCCCTTGAGTCTGGTGTATTTTGTCTATTCATTTGCATTTTTGCTTTGCTTCTTTGTTCTACCTCTCTTTTACATCCGTTGTCAAACCAGTCTTTGTTTTTTTTTTCCTACTAGCCCTCCCCAACAGTTGTTCTGCCACCTCAGTTATTATTGTTTGAATTTGTGCCCATTTCCAGCGTGGATCCTCCTCCTCTATTTTATTAAGCAGTCTTGTTGTTATCTCTTGTTCAATAATTGCCTACCTTCATCCTCTTGTAAAACCGTCAATTCGTATCTTTTCACCGCCTTCCAACTTTCCATTTGTTGTGTTGGAATTTCCTGTTTTATTGTCGCTACCATCATGAAATGATGGGTGTTGCTATCCGCCCTCCCGGTAACTTCTACAGTTCTGAACTATACCAACGTGCTTGTTTTCTATTAGTAAGTAATAGATTTGATTTGCCGTGTTACCACCGGGCGCAATCCATGTTGTTTTGTGGATATCTTTTCTGTCGACTTGTGTACTCACTATTTTTAGATTTTGTTTTATTGCAAAGTTTATAAGGAGTTTACCTTACCATTTTCATTGGAGGTCTCATGCTTACTTTTCCCTCCGGTGACGTATTTGTACATGCTTTCTTGGCCAATCTTTGCGTTGCAATCACTCAATATTATTTTGATATCATATTTGGGTAGACCGTTTACAAGGTCCTCCAACTGCTGATAGTAATCTAATTTTACATTGATATCCTTATCTTCACTAGGAGCATGTATATTAATTATGTACAATTTTGGATACTTCCCTCTCAGAGGTAGCCAGCGCAAACATGAAATAGCGATCGTTCTTCGCCACCTGCACTGTGATTGGTCGGTTGTATTGTTAGTGTCATAATTTAACGTGCGTATAGTTTTGCCCTACTCCAATTATTAATTCTCTCTTACACTGCTATGTGAACAGTCGTAAACGCGAATTTACCCTAATCCTCAAATATAATAGTTAGTCAAATACCTAGGTGCTTACTCAAAGGCGATTTGAACTAAATAGAAAGATTGTTTAGCGCCCCTTCGCTCCTTTGTTCCCCATAGTATTTGTCAAATCACGGCCAATTAGGATACACATTTCGAAGGTACAATGTTTCAAGTAAATTTCATTTAAATTTTCTTACTCTAAAAATATCATTTTGTATGCCATGCGAGTTCGCAATTAACAGACTGACTCTATGACTTTAGAAATTACCACGTGGTTCTAAACTGTCGGGATGACGACCAAGGTTTCAGAAAAAAGTAACTCTTTTAAATTTTCACCAATATTTCGCTTTTATTTAAAGCTTCATCGGGGTCAATACTACAAGTTCAATTTACAGTGATATGAATTAAAAGAATCGGTCTTCAACAAGTGTAACAAATCCTGTTGCTGTACCTTATGTAAAATTACCTAATATACCTGAACTCACGGATTCGATTATCATAAGGAAAGATAATTTAAAAGTTGCTAAATATAACCAAAACCCATTAAATATGTTATTCACAAAATTAAAAGATCCAACTCCGAATGATTTGAATCAAATGTAATTTACCAAATCCCTTGTAAATTTTGTAACCAAATATATATTGGTCGAACATCTACCTGGTTAAAGTCTAGAATTGCCAAACATCGCAGT
The DNA here is from genome assembly GCA_029619315.2 of Dynastes maya. NCBI lineage: Eukaryota > Metazoa > Arthropoda > Insecta > Coleoptera > Scarabaeidae > Dynastes > Dynastes maya. The sequence continues at coordinate 54,525,001 of JAROYE020000003.1, read as the reverse complement.
GATTGCAATCTAAACAAACAAACACTATGAATTTTAGATCAGACATAGATGGTTTAAGCAATATTTATTCATATTTATTTCATTTACATAAATTTAAAAATTTAAACAATAGGTAAAGACTGATTTTGATTTCGAGATTCAGTGGTTTTGAAGTTTTTATATAACATTTAAACTATAAAAACAATCCAGGCATATGTAATTCTTTGGTATTAACTTAATCACATTTACTTATTGTTGTAATATGATTTCTCAATAACTTACTAGAAATTGTTTTGTATTTAATAATATCAACCTGTATATTTCGTTTTTAAATTTGGCCTTATGTTTTTTGTTTAATCTCCTTTTTATATTGATCTTTGTATCGATTTCCTCATTCATCTGCCACCGCTTCTCAAATGTACATCGTAACGAAAAGAATTTTAGTTCACAAGTTCGGTTTATCTACTCAACTCATTGTAAGTTACAATTTAATTATTATTATTCTTTTAATTTAAATCACTGTAAATTGAATTTGTAGTATTGACCCTGATGAAGCTTTAAATAAAAGCGAAATATTGATGAAAATTTAAAACAGTTAGTTTTTTCTGAAACCTTGGTCGTCATCCCGATAGTTTAGAACCACGTGTTAGTTCCTAACGACCATCATACTCCTTGATGACTTAGAAATTACCGCCAACCCTTAAATGTGGACATTTACTACCGAACTTGACGATTTCTTACGGAATGATATTGTAAAGACACAATTGAATTTATTCTGTACCTGTTTGTAGGAAAACGTTACATTAAATACGAACATTGACAAAGTATGGAAAATGGAGAGAAGAAGAGTTATTTAGCTGGTTCCCCGGGATTATCGTTGAATGGAGATAACATTAACTAGTAAAATGCCAAGGACAAGGAGATGGAAACCTGAATCTATGTAAGCGGCTGGAATATCCGAGAAAGGGGTCAGATGGTCTCCAACCTTGAAGTCTGAAGTCGATCGAGTGGACACCAGCTGAACGATACTATACATGGCGCTATCTTCGATGTTGAATTTTTTTTATATTACACTATTTATAAGTAAACTCGATGAAGCGTCAGACCTTTCGAAGAGCGTCATATTTATTAAGAGATATAAGTGCCGTTTCGTTACAGTGCGATATACATACATCGTCGTATTATTAGAAGTCTAGATGGAACAGTTACCGCATCGCTGTTGTAGGTCTAAGCTTCGTTCGCGTTTGGATACGGTATGTACTTTACACCAACTGTATTCCTGCTAGCATGATACTGTAAAATATAGGTTACAGGTATGACACAGTAATTCAACGATGATGAAAACGCACGTACTTTTGCACTACTAAAGCCCGTTTATGATAGATTTATGTAACGAAGTTTGCGAACGTCGACGAAATAGATCTGCACGCCGCCGACGATCAGGTTCACGGTTTCCTAGAGGTGCAGCGTGTAACTCCCGTATAAGTAAGCACATGTGCGCTGAATTAGGCGGCAGCTATGATGAACGTCTTATAATATTTATTTCTCAAACATGGGTCGCAGATTTATTACCATCGTCTTTAATCCGGTACAAACAACTATACGATATACATTTGTATTGGAATTCATCCACGTTACCAGGTAACCAAGGAATACATACATTTACTGCTCGTAGCCGTTCATGAATAATAATACCTTACACGTATGAAAGGCAGGCATCTACTCCATTTAATAGTGAATGCCGTTGCATGTACAACGCCGACAGAATTTAATATTGGGAAATAAATTAATGCAATGAAATGATAATGGAAGATATGTAATTCGGTGTTATTCTGGATGGCTTGGTCTGTGCTATGACGCATTCAAGGCACACATTTACAACACGCTTCACGTTAGTAATCACGGCACATGTCCCTTATGAAAGCTACCCTTTATGCTCAGTGGACTAATGATAACTATTAGTTACCCTTTAATGTTATTCCGAACTATGAGATTGGAAAAACATTTATATGGCCAATAGTGCCTAGCAACGTTCTAACAACTTATGAAATTTGAAACTTAATTTTAATCGTAATAGGATGATCTATCGAAAATTTTTCATTGAAATTTAGAAAAAAAGATTCATTTACCTATATTAGTAGTTATAGTAGTTTAGTGTTTATAAATAGCAATAAAATAAGCAATATAACTTTAGGTTAATATAAACTTACGTGCATAAAAATCCGCCCACTGCACTTTTGACTTAACTGTATTTCTTGTAGAAATAATACCTCATATCAAAACAAAACTTATATAGTTTGAGAGAAGATTTATTGTGCTTTGACATGTGTATAAATTTATTGACATTTCTTTAATGCTAAAATAAAAATTATCAAATTAAATGAATAAAACAAATTATCATTTTATTGCTACAAGTAACATAATTTCTTGAGAATCTACTAAGATTATAACAACATAAACTTATTAATAACGGGTATGACCCCCTCTTGCTCTAATAACATCTGGCATACGATTAGGCATAGAACGAATCACGTTGGATATTGTTTCTTGTGGAATGTTAAACCACCGCATTAATGAGCTCTGTGATCGACGTTGGAGGACAAATCCTAGCTAGCATTCTTGGTTTCAGCTCATCCCATAAATGTTCAATCGGGTTTAGGTCGGGACTGCGTGTCGGCCACTCCATAATCCGAAAATCGACTTCTCTAATGTAATCTTGGACAATTCTAGCAGTGTGCGGTCTTGCATTATCATGCACAAAAGTAAAATTGTCTCCGATATAATCAAACGACATGAACTGCTAGAATTTCCTCAATATACTGAGCGTCTGTTAACCCTCCTCTCTCGCGACCACGGCCAGGTCTGGCGATGAAAATAGTCCGTTAGTGCTTCCATAGAAATTGTACCCCAGATCATGCATGAACTACCGCTGTAGCCAATGCGCTCGTCAAGGCAGCATTCTGCAAATCGCTCTCCTGGTCTCCGGTAAACTGGGGAAAACTGTTACTAGCCAATATTACACAACACTTTTGGACAAACTGAAACCAGCAATTCAGGAAAAACGCCCGGGAATGGTCAATAAAAAAGTGTTGTTTCACCACAACAATCCGTCCGCTCATTCAAATGCAATCGCTCCGCAAAAATTGACAGAACTGAAGTTCGAAATCCTTCCTCTTCCACCGTATTCGCCCGATTTGGCTCCGTCGGACTTCTACCTGTTCCCGAAACTCAAAACATTTCTGGGTGGAAAGAGATTTTGGTCGAATGAAGAACTGATAGAGGTTGTAAACGATTATTTTGGGAACCCCGAAGAAGGTCACTTTCGGGAGGGAATCGAAAAGCTAGAGAAACGTTGGACCAAGTGTGTTGAGCTTCAAGAGGATTATATTGAAAAATAAAATATAACTTGAATCCGATTTATTTTGTTTTCATTGTCATTCCGGAAACTTTTCAATCTACCCTCATCATATTAAATTCCTCACTTCCTCGTATCAAAAAATCAGGGTGTATAGTCTATTAATTCCAATTAGAAAGACTTGTTAAATTTCATAGACCTAACTTTCATAAAAAAAATATTGTCTGTTAAGTACATGATTAACGCTCATCTTATTCGGTTGTTGGATAACATCAGTTATATTGGGTAACAATTTATGGATAATCAGTTTTGCGAAAACCATTGCCATCTGTGCTAGATCCGCTACACACTTCACTTACATCGTTATCATGAAACTACCAAACCAAATTCAAAAACGGTTGAGAAATACGATGGTTTAGTCGACTACTCGGTATCAGAGCAAATCCTAAAGAGCACATACTTGGTAATCTTTATTTTATCGAGAAATTCAAACGAACATTGACTATCTCAAAACAGCAAAGGAAGTTGTATTTAAATGTAGTGCTGTTGTACGTACATGAATTCAAGCGTACTCATTGTCCATTTAACAGTGACGCAAACTGTTTCCCTTCTGCATTAATACACAGTTGAAGTCTATCTGGAACAGTCTGACACATACGTTCACACAGCTGAGTGTTCGTATTCAGAAGGCATCCTCAGTGTAAGTTTTCAGAACTTCAATAATTCGTGGTTTCCTCGCATAATAGTAATAATGACATTTAAGCTACCACCATCCACCATGCACGGACGAACGTTTCGCCGTTAGACGGCTCATCAGTGTGCTTTTATGGAAGGTGGAAGCCAATCGACAAATTGTCGTATATATACTAAGATAGAGAATAATGGTGCATGGTGGACGGTGGTAGCTAGTAATCACTACTCACATCTGTAGAGGTGTTATGCAAAAATGTCGACAATATATGTGATTAGAGTGCTTTTAATTAGAAACTGTCATCCATACAAGTATTCTCTATAATAATAATAATAATAACAATAATAGTAGTAATAGTAATAATAATAATAATGGTATATTTAACCAAAGATCTTTAAGTACAGAGTAATACAAGTACAATAAATACACTCTACATGAAAAAGCCCATCAGACGAAGGTTCATCAAAATTGTCCATTAACATAACAATACCTGGTACAACCCCCCAAAGTAGATCCAAGCAAGTACTTGTTTCCATTGAGATTACCTTCAATAAAATATGATTCAGTTCTTGCTCTAAAAACATGTACTAATTACTACAGTTCCACAAAGGTACACCGATGAGCCGCAAATTGGTGAAACACGCGCTTGTACTTAGTGGATGTTCTTGAAATTTGGTCGCGCGGAACATATATAACTTCTCGCCACATCGCAAACATATGTTATGTTCAGCAAATGCAACTGTTGCACAACCAGTTGAGTGGGTAGCCAATAGGAATGCGTGATCTTAAATTTTCATTGATTATTCACTCAACTGTTCCACAACAGCTGCATGTGCTGAATGTGCCCATAACCATCAGATCAACTAATCGAGCTTGCCATTAGACAGAGTCGATCTGTTTATTATAGCCATCGGATTAGAGCCTACACCTATGTTCATACAACAGTATATTCAGTAAATGAAATATTATGACAATTGGTGTGAGGTGGGAAAAATGAATACCAATGTAATTGTTTTACAACCATTAGTTTTATTGTATATCTTGGAAATGGCAAAACGATTGAAAACCTGAATTATTGCTAAAACTGAACGATATACCAATGGAAAGCTCTGATACCTTTTGGATAGTGAGATTAGTGATAATGAGGTTTTACACGAAGGAAATACTCAGGAGTATTTTTATGTAAAAAAAGGTGTGCTCGAGTGTTTCCAAGTTCTGAAGATGAAAATGAAAGTATTCTATAAGATCAAAATGAAATTGCCGCACACGGAACCTGTTGGAAGAAAAATACAAGAAGGGTCTACTCCTGGAAGATTACCACTTCATACTTTCAAAGACATATCTGAGCCCACAGGATATACCAAAAAAATATTGTGGAAGGTAAGTAGATAGTACAGTTTATTTACTAATTGACAACCCTATGCTTGAACGTATAATATATTGCATCGGAAGCTTCTCAAATTTTGGATAGAAAATTAACCCTAACAAAAACCAAAATATCAAACCAGCAGTGGAATCACCTGAAGCTGATTTCCAAAAAGCTTCAAAGAGCTCACTTTGTTCTCGCAAATGGTGTCAAATAGGAAATTGTAATACGTATGTGGAAAATGCATCTCAAAAGAAAAACTATGTTTGCAAGAAATGTAACAAATTATGACTTTTTGTACCTAATACTTTAAGATTAATTTGACTTTGAAATGGAAATTTATTTTAATACTTTTGTTACCATAGCATATATTCTTTATAGGGTATACCTTTCTTTTTTATTGATGCGTAAGTAACAACAATTTCTCATTTAGGGATCATGTCCCCAGATGTGTTAATAATGCCAAAACTGTATCATCCATAACATGGAATTCCTTTTATAAGAAAGTAATAATTTAATGGTACAAGAATATTCTATTATTACGTATTTTTTGAAGACCGATCATTTTGTCTGGTTTTTGTAGGAATGGCTTCGTCTTAACTGTCGGTAGTTCTAGTGCTAAACAATATTTCCGAAAACAAAGTTCAATAATAATTATATACCTCAAAGCCCTTACCGCTCATTTCCTTGAAAGTTTCCCTCTGTTTTTACAATATTTAAAGACATTACTGACTTATATCTACAAAGTTGTTTCCAACATTAATCACTGTATATAACAGCATTTACATAAACGGGAGAATTTGATATATAAGAGCGTATACGTAGATATTTTCTTATACTTAAAGAGACCTTTAATCCCGATACATTAATATTCAGAGGTAAAATGAAATTTCGCTTATAACATTTTCGACATCCACTGTAAGGAAATTACGTTTAGTTTGTGTGGGTATATTTTCCAGACCCTTCGACAGTAAAGTCATACCTGCGACATCCCCGCATTGCTCCCTTTCTCTCTTATTAAAAATTCTGGCCATCGTAAAATCCGCGCTCCATCTTCGTTCGCGATTCGTCTTTCACTTCCCGTTTCAAGGATTTATTTCATAAAGCTCTCTGCCAGGACGCGTCAATCACCCAGATTTATTGCCAGGGAATATAATTAATGGCGAGTAAAATGTAGCCAGTTGTCAGCGAATCGAGTTTCAACCGGATGACCTATTTTTTATTACGCCGAGAGGGATACCTAAACTAAAACTACCAAAAAGTACTGCGTGCGTAATTACATTTTTTTATCAAAGTTGTTAGTTGATGCGAAAGGGATGTCAAATTGGAATGGAAAAAAATGAGCTAAAAATTGAAAAATGTCGCTAGAGATTTCCATAAAGAAATTAATTAAGCGGAAACACATCGTTCATCAATTCATAAATTTGAATTGAATTTTGTATCTAATCAGGCTGTATACAAAGTTATGTTAGTTACAAGGAATGGTTCCCGGGTATCAAATTTAGATTTTATAAATATATAGTCATATACTAAGGTACGTAAAGATTCATTTATAATCGCGAGTCCTACACATATATGGAATAGTGTTGTCGCTTGTGCTGGAGCGTCCTTGATTCGCTTCGCGCGCTCCCTACCTTATACCTTCATAGTGGGCAAACGTTGTAACACTGTCCATGTATTTTAGCGGTTCACTTTACTACAGAACTTACGAACGCTATATATACTACATCCTTCCTTTCTACATGCCTTATCAAACGAAGTCTCGATGCTTTTAATTCCTGTAACATTTGTTTCCTTGTGCAGTTCTTTCAATTCTTGATTAGCTCTTTCTATCCATCTATCATCAACTTTTTTACCTCCAAATGTTTTCCTTAGCCCCTTCCGTTCCCATACCTCCACCCTACTTTGTCTTATTGGTCTTATTATTATCGTGTACACTTTTAGTTTTGCTTTTCTTGAAATATTTTTTTTTCTCTAGAACCCTAAGTGCACCTATACAACGATTTCCTGTCATTATTCTTACTTTTATTTCTGTGTCTATATTCTGTGTTCTTGTAAATATTGCTCCCAAGTATCTGCCTGAGATCGTCTCACTCCCAGTGGAGCTAGACCGTGGCCTTTTGGCTCCTTTATCACTCGTAGACAGTTTCATTTCACCCGCCCCTGCAATTTGTTAGTTATCTTCCGAAGGTGTGAAAAGGTGTTAAACTAATCAATTATTGTCAATAGTAATTGCTATTGCCATTGCCCCTCAGCAGAAAATTCTCTCTTGGAATGGGACCATTTTTATTACCATAGGCGAAGTAGATTGCGGTGTTATCTACGAACGTCCACAGTTCGATCTGAGGGTGTCGATGGACGTCATGAGTATAGAGTAACGACAACTTTGGGGCTAGGAAGGAGACCTGCGGGACCCCAATCGAAACTAGTCTTTTAAAGGACAACGTCCTTCCTCGCGCATATGACCTTATCAGGGCAACCAATCGCTTACTGGCTCCAATCCTCCTCATTTTCAAAAGCAAACAGTGGTGACAAACTATGTCCGAAACAAGAACCAAGCACATCGCCCCAACCACCTCCCTACGTTCCAATTCGTTTCGTATAAATTCCGATAGAGGAAGGAACTGGAAATCGGTCGAAAGCCCCGGGTGAAATCCAAATTGCTCGTCCGGGAGTGGTTCTGTTGTGTTCCATGGTCGTTTAGGCGAACAAGGATGATTGCCTCCAATAATTTGAATAGGAAGGATAGAAGACTAATGGGTGGTAATTCTGTGGAAAGAGGGTGTCTTTCCCTGGCTTAGGGTTGGTCACCACGATTGCGTGTTTCCAGTTGTTAGGGAAGTGACAAAATTTTAAGGCCATGCTTATGAGAAGAAGGAGCTTTATCGATTTAGGGTGTTTAATATATTGTTGTAGCTCCTCTTGGGTGGCCCCGTGGTTTTGCTACTTGGGCGTTACTTTGCTGGATGAAATACACGTCATTAGTATCCTCGTGATCAGAGCATACGCTTTCCATATGGTCAGCCTGTTTCGGCTTTCTGTCTGCCTGTAGACACCACACCTGATTTACCCTGATCAGTTGAACCATCGCTACGTTTCAGGGCTTTTGTCATTTTCCACAAGGAATTATCAGAGGTAACCAAAGTTTGTACTTTATCTTGCCAATGCTGCTTTTTGAAGTCATCTAACTGTCGGCCGCGTTTCCGATTTGGTGGCTTCACTTACCGAAGTTGTGATAACGTTAGATACTGGTGCTGCCGCCACTTCAACATAATCCGTGAAGGGTGTCTCGTCCAGGAAGAGATTGGCTCTTGACCGAAACCAATCTGGAAAATAAACCCAAACCGGTTATCTTTTGCAATGACTAATTGTTTAATATTGGTTCCATTTTTAAATTCTTTGCCCATCCATAAATGTTGTTTTCCCTTAATTGATTAATAACCCCGTTTTCTTGCTTTTTCCTCCAATCTGTTTGATTTTTAGTTCTTCTCCTCTAGATATCTATCAAAATGAGACCACAATCATATTCTTTACACGAGATACAATGTTTTTAAAATTACTGAAACTAAAACATATTTAGAAGGGGAATGTATACTTTAAAACAGCATGAAACTGAATATAGAAATAGATAATAAAAATATATGTTTAATTTGGATGGTGTATGTAACAGACAAACGTCAATTTGTGTAAGACAGAGAATAAGATGGTTTACATACAATTTGCATGCTAATGCAAATTTCCTAATACCTGGAGTTTTAAGTGAAGTGTATTTATGCCTGGAACATAAAACACAGACAGGAAGTATTAACAGAAGAATGTGAGAGAATATTTTTCCTCTTTTAATAGCACGAATAAAGCAATTTGATTTTCATCACTTCATGAGTCACACTGGTGTGTTTATCAATGTTTAAAGTACAAACATAACAAGCCTGAAAATATTTTCAAGTTTGAAGCTTACATTACGGTACATGTACTACGTCAAAGAACCACGCCTAAGAAATATACAGTGTACGAATGGATTCCAATTAAAACATAGATCAGCTTTTTTCATTTGCGTTTAGATTGCTTTCTGGAAAGGTTTAGATTTCTAAATTAATATGACACGAGTCTTCGCTATTATGTAAGTAAATAATATTTAGTGGTGAATTCATTCGATTATTAAAGTATCAGTTGTTTGGAATGATATTGAAAGCAGCAGGTGATAAAGGTCATTCTTTAAAAATAATAACCAATAAGGCTATCGGATGAAATTGGTGGTCAATAAAGCCATTCTCTCTTCTTAAGAATAATTACACTCCTTTTAGCATATTCAAAATTGTTTAGAGTTATAGATCAATTCCAAGGGGATGGGACGTTTCGCCGTCGCCGGTTCGTCGTAAGGACAGTTTGACGTAGGCCTAGTCCGCTGTAGGCCCAATTCGTCGTCGATCCGATTCAAGATTGTGATTTAACAGATATTGCATCAAAATTTATTACAACTTAGATGCTAATAATAGTAAATCACTGTTGGCAATGGCAAAACATGTAACCTAAGTTGGGGAGACTAAAAATGTTAATCTAATTGTAAGATAAAACGTCTGTAACATTTTGTTTAAATGTGTAATCATTAGATATTGCGCTTAATAATTCATTTTTTATGGACAATATTCCTAAATTCGATAGTCAGTCATTTGTCATAGAATTCTCCACATCGTTTTAATATGCTTAGGTGTGGTAATAAGTGTTTTTCTTTATGGATATGGAAGATAGTAGCGATCTACGATTTGCTTTGAACAACAAGATGCTAACTCCTTGGGCGTTTGTGTCCATTGCAAATATGGACGAAGCTATTGATACACTCACCAATGCTTTACCTGCAGAGCTTTTACCACTCGCCAATTAAAGTTTGAAGACAATTATGTAGAACGTATGAACAGGTATACATAATTTTTTATAATTTCCATATGTATATTTGTATTAATCATTTACGGACGAAGAAATGGTCCGCCACATTTTGCTCATGAAATGTGGAACCTTTACCAAAGGATGTTGAATTGACAAGATCGAACAAATAACCGTTGTCCTACTTAATTATCTTCAAACCTATTGATGAGTCATAAAAGCTCTGCAGGTAAAGCATTGGTGAGAATATTAATAGCTTCATCCATATTTGCAACAGGCACAAACGCCAAAGAAGTTAGCATCCTTGCGTTCAAAGCAAATTGTGGATCGTTACTACACGCAGAGAAATGTTTACTTGTATCAAGACTGTCCGCTTTACTTCAAGAAAATTCTCCGCTTAAGAAAAGTATATATTTGTAATTAAATAATTGTATTTCTTTGTTTAATAAATTTGTTAACTTGATTCAATCAATGTTCTATTATAATAAAAGACATCACAAAATGTATGGACACATTTTATAAATTTATATTGCGTTAGTACTTGTATAATTATTTATTTTTGATATAAGTAACTATTCTTGTGGGAGTGAAATTTGTGCTATATGGGATTAGCTTCCACAAGGTCAGTCCACGAAAAGCACTCAAAATTCCAAAATTCAAATTTGAAAACATGGACTTAGATCATTTCTGAAATTAGAAAATACTTTTTATCGGAACTCAAAATACATTCCATATAAAATTTGAAAAAATTTGCATTAGTAAGTTTAAATAGATCTTAATAGTTATTGCATCTTTTGTTTCTCCTTTCGAAATTTTATGGCGCTGTTGGCGATTGTTTCTTCAAAAAGTGGCTTATAGGGACCTTCCACGCATTAAAGTAGTGTTATCATATGATTTATTTTGGATTCAAGGATTGGAAGACATTCCGAATAGGGTTGTCTTGTTGAAAATTTGACGGCTTCTTTTTTCTTAGGATGTGCTAGCTTAAACGTATTCTAGAACATGCCATTAATAAATTTGCCTGCTTGTTTGGTTCCTGGGATATCGGAGGTATACACAAAATGATGATACTTGGAAATGGTAAACGGTATTCGTTCATTTATGGAGAACGATTGAGTTTCTCTAGATGCAGAGGTAGCTGTATAATATTTATGCGACAACTCCTCGAAGTCCATAATACCTTCTGTTTTAATTTATTTTATGGCGAATACATTTTTTGCACTTGCGATTGCAATAAGTTCTATGTAAGAATGAACATCATAAATTTTGTCAATACGTTGGAGGTTCTTTTTAGCCTAGCCCAACCCACGATCATATAGTAAGAAGTGTCCTCTTATGGGGAAGAAATGCTTTACTTTATCAAATCTCTTGATATCTTTTTAACATCTGGATCAATGTAATTTTTATACATAGCACTGGAAACAGCAATTTCGTTGTCTTAAATCTGTGACTTGTTTTCAACTAATTTTCGGCCTCTGGATCCAAAAATAACCGCAATTTTTGTCAATCACGTAAATTTTTTAAGCTACAGGAAGTCATATAAATTGTGCATATAAAGGAAAATAAAGTAAAAACTTACCAAATACACTGTTTATAAAGAATAATTTTATTCATACAAAGGCTGTAATAGTTACTGCAAGTTAAATTGTGTTCAGAAAATAGTTGTTTTTTTATCAAACGGTAATTACATATTAAGGCAAAAATTTTCACTTATAGCTTTTTCTGGAATGTTTAATCTGTGGACATTCTCGCTTGACGCTCCAACAATAGTTAGCCATCATATGTACATCCCATCTACCTTGATACCGTGCCTCCATGACCAAATCCTGGTGAAATCGCTCACCCTGCTCATCACTGACTGCACCAAGATTTTCCGGGAAGTTAGCAAGATGGCTATGTAAAAAATGCAATTTGGTGCTCATGCTACAACGTAGCAGTTTGAAGCTCTCTAAGAGTTGCTGGACAATTTAGGCGTAATTCTGTGCTCGTGTATTTCCAAGATAGTCTCTTTAACAATTTTTTTGAATACCAACCAAGCATTCTTTTCAATTTCTGACATTATTCCGATGAAATGTTCATCTTTAACAAGCTGCCGAACCTGTGGACCATCAAAAACACCGGCCTTTATCTTTTCAGATGACAGGCTAGGAAATGCCGAAATAAGATACTTGAAACAGTCTCCTTCAATTGGCAAAGCTTCAACGAATTGCTTCATGAGACCCAATTTTATATGCAGAGGTGGAAATATAATGTTCTTTCTGTCGACAAGTGCCTGATGTACAATGTTTGGATCACCAGGTTTCAGGTCAGATCGTGGCAGCCAATTAGACTGCACCCAATGCTCTGCTGTCCCACGTACACAACAAGCAGTGATACTTGGTATATCCGCGTTGCTGGCCAAGAAGGAAGCTAACCATTTTAAGGTCAACACAAATGATCCATTGGTGCATGTGGTATTGCAACAAATCAATGACTCTCTTTATGTCTTCATATTCTTCACTCAAACGAATTGAATGGCCTATCGGGACTGAACCCAATAAATTTCCATTGTGGAGGAGAACACACTTCAAGCTCCACTTTGAGCTCTCGATAAACAGTCGCCATCCAGTTGCATTATAAGCTGAAATTTCCAACAACAGATGACGCAAAAGATAACTTGTGTTCGTACTGGGCGTTATGCATATTAATTTCAAAACTAATAAATGAAAAATGTTATTAAAAAATTACTCTTGCAGTTTCAATAAAAACTATTGAAATGTGTCTTATTTATAAAAACTAATTCAAATGACGTGTTACTCTTTCAGCTAATTACGAAAGGTCGCTTTTATCTGTATTTCTATTTTCAATACACAATGTAACGTTTCCCTTCTTTATACAAGTAGATAGTACTTTAAGAACCAATTTACTTCTAAAGATGCGAAGGAACTATTAATCACATGTTTGATGGCAAACAGCACGAAGTATCGGCACACTCCCCACCACACAAAATATTAATTAAAGCAATTATTAGCATTATCAACCGGATGACCGAATAAATCTGAGCGAAAAACACAAAACAGCTCTAATATAAATCTAATTCTATCATACTTGTTTATTCTTCTCTCGGAAAAAGACATATGTATTTACAAAAGATATATAATATGCATTTACACGTACCTGGTATTCGCCGTTTGACACTAACCACATGCGAAGTATATACGAAATGAAAAAGGTCCATGTTCGTTCCGTCCTCATAAAATAGAGCAAGACACCGATACGTACCTTCTCGTCAAATGTGTTTTTCTCTTTATGCATTTTAATTCTCACCATGCAAGATGTACAGGCCACGACAATATAGCCTTTTGTCAATGTAGCACGTAATATAAAAAACGAAAAAAAAGAAGAAACATATGGTCGGTTTACTCCAGTAAATCAAAAAGACAGGAGTAAAGAAGGGAAGGTCTTTGTTCAATAGGTTTTGATTCTTTTTTATATATATAGTTTCAAATGCGTCTAGTTCACGAGGCGAGGTTACGTTCTAAATCAATTTCGTTTATGTGTTTATGTGTTGTGCTACACTTGACGCTTCTATTTTGCCGTACCTGTAGCACATGCTTAATATTGAAATTTTATCGTAGACGTTAAAATCCTTCAAAGTTCACATATTACATCGTTGGAATTATAACAGCTTAATATTACCTAAATTTCTTAGGTAACTGACCCACGCAACATTTATCACACTGAGGAGACGATTTCAAATGAAAAAATATTGTAGGTATAGTTGCACGTCAGTGCCCAAGGGCAACGGCGTCATCTCTAAGCTAAACAATTATTACATTGGAATTTCTAAAGCGTCCGTGTTTTGGAGCGATAATAGATACCAATGCCTACTTGCATTTAAGTTTATTGAAATATTAGTTAGGGTGTAGTATGTAATCAAAAATTTGTTCGACATAAATTTAGCAAAAACGCAACTTGTGCATTTTTAGCTTTTATTCCGCAACAGTTAATTACCTTTTAAAGATTGCGAGTTATTTATGAAACAGCCTGTATATTTGTTTTCACATAAAAACGGCATTAAAAAAAATTAGATGATTAAACATATTCCTAATAGTATATCAAAATAATGAAGTTATTTCAGTGAGTGTGAAAGGAAAGTATGTGTACTTCATGTCATTACCTTAGTTTTGTATAAAAGATAAATCTTCGTACGTTTCAACACAACAAACTTTGAAAGTAAAATGTAAATTAATTAATGAAATGCTTCAATTTATTTTCAACAGTATACAATATTAAATGTGAAAATATATACAGATACAAACGTAAATCTCGCTAGGTACCCTATTTAGGTCGGCTTGTTATTTTCCTGTTTGCTTTTTCTGTTTTTCCTTCCTACGATGGTTCTCATCAGTAAAAAAGTGTGTTACTTATATTAATCCATTTATTTTTACAATTCGTTCTAGTAGCTTTTGATTTTCGTGTAATTCGTGTTTTATTACCTCCAAAGCAAATGCATTAATTACTTCCACAAAGCTCCTATGCTTTTGTCTAAGAATTTTTACTAAGATGTACTACGGAAGCATTATTTTAATGTTCATTAGTGTGCGAGTTAGTCGTTTCAATAATTTAACAAAGCACATCTCGCTTTCAAGTTACTTTAATTCCCTGAAAATGACTTTAATAATGAAAGAGCTTGTTTTTTTCATATACCTACTCAAAGCAAATATGTATTTAACGAAACCATTGCTTTCATATTTTTGCCACCGATTACTGCGTTATGGAGTCTGTACGCTGTGAAATGCTTGCATCATACCTTATTTCCCTTTACATGTATGTTTAATGTAACGTAACGTTTCGACAATTTTTCGTCTTCTTCAGAAGTATATTTTATTTCTTTTATAATTTATCATTCGTGTTTTATAGTATGGATATAGTATTATAGTATCGAACAAGACCTTAATAGTACGGAATGATGATGAATGTAGAAAAGACGAAAGTGATGGTGATTTCAAAAGAACAAAAAAGGATTTGTGTACAGATCGAGGGGGTCCAAATAGAGCAGTTTAACAAATTCGAATATTTGGGTGTCATATTGGAGGAAAAAGGTAAACAAGAAATTGACCTCAATAACAGAAGGGAAAAAACAAATAAAGTGTACTATGCCATAAATAAAGGATTCTTGAACAGAAAAGAAATATCAGAACAAACAAAAATGAATGTATTCAAAGCCGTATACAGATCAATTCTAACATACGGATGTGAGAATTACGAGGATTGAAAAAATCAGGAACGGAAAAATAAGAAAAGACAAACATAGAAGGCCTGGAGAAATATATAGAACAACGCTAGTTGGAATGGTGGGGGCATTTACAAAGAATGGGAGACGAGATACCAGTTAAACAGGCATGGGAAGCTAAAATAACAGACAAGAAGATACGAGGACGACCAAGAGAAACCTGGAACAACAGTGGGAACAATTCTACAAGAAAGGGGAAGAACATGGCAGGAGGCGGCAAATATGGCGGAAAACAGAAAAGAATGGAATAATTTTATAAAAGTGTCAAATGTTGGGTACCGATTGGGTATTTACAGAGTATCAGATTATATATACAGTAGAATCCCTCTATAACGAGAACTCAAGGGACTACCGAACGTTTTCGTTATAAGCGATTTTCGTAATAGACGATATTACAAAAAAATTCTTAAGTTTCATAATGAATCTTTATTAACCAGAAAAATTATTACATATACATATGTAATAAGTAGAGTAACCTAAACTTGCGGACTCGCATAGGCGTCGGTATTACGGGTTAATATAAGAATACGAAAAATTCATAAATAAACTAAACTGGTAGAGAAGCAGGCATGTAGTGTCGACCTTGAATATAAATCATGTTAAACCGCGCTGAGAGAGATTCCGTTTTAGTACCAGTTGAGCTGTTGCAGATATTAGTCGAACGGTCAAGGTTATGTACTTATGTGTCGCTTTTGAAAATATAGCTGGTGTTTTTTGTGTGTTGTAGTATTATACCAAGTACATAATTAGTGTATCGTTTCATATAGAACTAATATTTACATACCTAAGAAAACAATGCCTCGTAATAGATTTGCTACTAATGCACATAAGTATGTGTCACTTTTTCCCCATTTAAAATATGACGGTAGTGCAGTTTTTTGCTTAATATGCAATGTTCGTTTGGCTGCATTGGGCAGAACTGATTGCCAGAGGCATGTCAATGGTATTAAGCATATGAGAAATGCAAGAACTGAAATACCTTATACACTATTCCTCATACATTTATTAATTATGTTTACCTCTTGTAATCTACCGTTGTCATTGGTGAGAAAAGCAGCTTTTAAAACGTTTTGGCGACAATACGTTCCAAAGTACCCATTATCCTCACAAACACAATTACAGAATCATTTGCCGCGAATGAAAGAGATGCTAGAAAATGTGTGTAAACGTGATGTGTGTTCCAAAAAAATATGGATTATCGTGGATGAGACGACCGATATAAAGAAAAACAGTATTGTGAATGTAATAGCTCGCGTTTTATCTAGCGAGAACACAGCATCTCGATATTTGTTAGCTTGCAAACGTGTTCAACAATGTACCGCGGAAAATATTCAAAAAGTGATAATGAACGCTTTGAAAAAATTTAAAATTGCCCAAGATCAAGTTGTGATGATTGTGACAGATAGTGCAGCAACGATGTTAAGTGTTGAGCGATCCTTAAAACATATATTTCCTAACTTAATACATATAACCTGCGTGCTGCATGCTTTGCATTTAGTTGGTGAAGTTGTTCGACAACATTACGGAAACGTTGATCGGATGATTGGAAGTACTAAAGCAGTGTTTCGTAAATCTCCTAAACGTTTAAAAGAATTTCGTAAATTTTGTCCAGGTATTCCAGAACCTCCTGAACCAATTTTAACGCGATTGCGTACTTGGCTAACAGCAGCTTCTTACTATTTGATCCATTTTGAACAAATTCAATCAGTTATAATGCGATTTAATCGGAATAAACCCAATGCAATTAGAGAAAGTCAAAGAGAATTTCAAATCCCTCAACTTTTGGGTCAATTATCGACACTTTCTTGAGGAGCACTTTTTGATTCACCACAAATTTTCCCATAGTTGATGCTGTGTCTCTTTTTAAAGCGATTCAACCAGCCGTTGGACCATTTTAGCTCAGGAGAATTTTCATTTTTTTCGGAAAATTGCTGAGCTTTTTCGTTCAACATAAAACCGCTTATCGGTATATTTTATTCACGATTAGTCCTAAACCATGTAGCAGAACGTAATTTTTTTACTTTCGATGAAAACTCGTTACTTGCACTTAAAATTTTATCTTTATTTTTTAAAATTGTAGCTAAGGTAGAACTCGGCAAATTTCTTTCCTTACAGATATCACTTTGTTTTTTGCCACGTTCGAAATCGTCGATAATTTCTAATTTTTCTTTTACGAAAAATGCTGCACATGTTAGAACGTGTGCAACACGCTGTGGTTAGAAACTTACTGAAGAATTAGCAATGATGAAGAAAATTGTGCAAAATAGGCATTCTGAGAATACCTTTTTGATATTTGCGGGAACTGATACATTTGTTTCTCCATCAAAGCACGCTTGTTTCTCCATCAAAGCACGTGTGTTTTATTTTTTTTCTACGAATGGTTCGTTACAAGCGATCTAGATAATAAAATTTCTCGCTATTACCGATCTGAGACGCAAAAAAATTCTCGTTATATCCACCTTTTTGCTAAAAAGTACTCGTTATACAACAAAATGTTTACATAGAATGGTATATAAACGCAAAGGGACCATGTGATTTACTCGTAATATAACCGGAACTCGTTATAGAGGAGTTCTACTGTATATTGTTATTATATACCGCATTTGTCATACGTTCCTTCTTTGTTCTCGTTATTATTTTCTCTCATTTTAACTTGTTTTGTTAATTGTTGTTATTTCTTTAATCCAACGAACTGTATTACATATAATTAATTATAGCAAGCTTGTTTAAGTGTGTTAATATTCGGTAGACAATATGCCTGTTTTTTAGGTTTTTATGATGGCTTTGGCAAGAACCATGCAAAATTGCTGGGTCAATTTTAATATTATGTAATTGCGCAACAAATTGTTAAATCATATTATCTTCTGTTGAAGCAGTTCGTCCTGTAAATTTTATACTATCTATCCTTATTTAGCGCAAAGTTAAAATATTTCCGGCTGTATACGAGCAGTGTTCATTATATTCCACTTCGTAGTAATTGTTTCCAAATTCATGGTATATACAAATTAAGTACTTGATGTTTACCTCACGTGGTCCATGCGGAGGACATTGTAAAATCAACGACATAAAAAACTGATACTTAAGCACATTGCCTTTCAAAAACCAACAAATTTAAACAAACCCACCACAATTTAATTAATTACAATAAAGTTCGATCAAATAATGGAGAAACGGCAATTAAAAAAACAAGTTAAAACAACATAAAATAATAACGAGCACAAAGATGGAACATATGACAAATGCAGGTTATAATAACAATAAATAACAAGATTAATTTACGCTTTTGGAATTGAGATTTGACAGTTTGGCAATTGCTATGATTACTTTGCTTAGCAAAGAGCTCTTTAGATCAGTCTGACGTCATAAGAAACAATTTGGCACTCTTTCCAAACCAACTTTGCGTCATAACAAAAACAGATTACCAAAACCTTTATTGCTGCATATTGTCGTATTTCTTAAGTTAAAGTATAACATGTGGTATCGTTCGATTACCTTTCCTAAAACGTAAGAATATACAGGCTGTTCTATTTAAAATAAGTAAGTTGACTTGACGTCACTTCCGGTGACAATTGAACTGCCGATAACGGAAAAAGTTAGTTCACAAAAAATAGAAATCGACTTATTTTTTTTCTAAAACGCTAGCTTCTGTCGTTCAAAAGTTAGCATGAAGGAGGGATGATTATTTAAGTCCACACTATATAGGTATGTATACAAGAACGGCTAAGAGGAAAAGAATTACATTATTTTAATATCCGCATACATTCAATTCTAGGAGGTTAGCATTAACCTATGGTTTAGGAAAATCCTAAAATTTTTTTACGTATAAAGTTATTGAATGCTTATAGGAAGCTACTTGGATTAAATACATACATGTATGTATACTTTAACTATTTGAACATGCATGTATACAAATATACATTGTACATGTCTAGTGACCTAGTTCCGCAGACGGTTTTGTTAGGAAAATACATTTACAAACCACGTTTATTATAGTTGTCCGACTCGTTTGAAACCGCAACAGGGCCAGCTTTAAATAATCACACATGGTAACGCCATGTGCCCGCCTTTGTTAACGTCGGCAAACGTAAGATAGACCAACTGTATAAGTCATATTTCAAGTGATTAATTTAAAAGTTGTCAGAGGTGCAGTTATTTGGTCGCCTGTGACTTTAGTCTCGTCGGTTTTTATCTATATGTTGGCAACCTGCTCGCGAACGTAGTTTTCTTTAATTTACACCGTAATGCAGTCAAGGCTGAGATAAATATAACAATTTTAAAGATCACAAATAGTGAATTGTTAGCCGTTTGTGCAATAAATTGTCTTTGAATTAAATGAATATACAAATAGAACTCAGTATGGGTAACGTAATAACTCAAATTGTAACGCGACATTATTTTCTTGTATGTTAGAATGCTTATTTCTGAGCTAAAAGAAAACAATGCAGGTTAAATGGCACTTCTCTTAAAATACGATATTCGCCATGCACCTTTTAAGTATTCTGTTGTAGTAACAATTCCTTTCATTATTAACTTTAAAACTTCCTTTCGTCTTTTTATATGTTTGGAATTATTAATAAGGTTAACATTAGTATTTCACTCGATAGCGTTCTAATTATTATCCTCGGTTGTTCGTTTTTCTCATATCCAACGTATTCCCTAAATTTTGATAGGATAACTAAGAGAATGTAACCAATCAGTTTTGTAGTCAAAGTACTGCGTGTACACATACGCAATTGTAATTACAATGCTTATATTTCTTTCTTGTAAATTATCTCGTTTGAAATCTAAAACTCAAGATAAAACCATTACAATACCCTTAAATACTGCGCATACATAACATCTCGCAAATACTACAATTCGTGAATTTTTACGCCATGAGAAATGTACGCCAATATTTAAGTTTTATCTTGCAATTTTTGGGTGTACTATATAGACCAGTGATTCCCAAAGTGGTCCAGGTGGACCCCCAGGGGTCCACGGGAGACTCGACGGGGGTCTACTGAAAAAAAATAGGGGTTCACAAGTTACAAGTGGGGGTCCACGAAAATTTATCTGGTTTCGATAGTAAAGAACAAAAATGTTGGCTTAGCTTTACCTATCAATGTAGGCAGATAATACACTACTTAAAAAAAAGGGAGCAAAAAAAAATTACAAATTTTTCGGTAATTTTTGACAGGCTGTATTTCGGTGAAAAATGGTCGTATTAAGACTTTAAAAAAGCATTTTGAAGCTTTAAGATTCTAATTTTCAGATTTTTTGGCTAAAAATTTTTAGGAGCTACGGTTCTCATGCAATCCTAACTGATAGCGCGAAAAAATAATTTTGCAATTTCGTTTTTTTTTTTGTCCACAGGCTTGAAAAAATTTTTTCAGTTAGGCCGGCCTATGGATCAGATAGCCTGTTTATTTAGCTTTAATTTCCTTTTTTTAAAACCTCCCTTAATTTTTTTGAGTAGTGCATTTTCAGGTCAGCTTTTTAAGGAAGATTCGATTCCATTTACAAACATTATTTCGGTGGCAGCAGATGGAGCTCCTGCCATATTCGGGCGATATCGTGGGTTTATAAAATATCTTAAAAGAATTATACCAGGAGTAACTGCAATTCACTGTGTCATCCACCGACAACACCTGGTAGCGAAAAATTTGAGCGATAGATTGCACCAATTGCTTCAATTTGTGATTAAAGCAATTAACAAAATAAGAAGCAATGCGTTAAATACCCGTTTATTTGCACAATTGTGCGACGAGAATGATGAAGACTTCCAACGATTGCTTTTACATACTGAAGTACGCTGGTTGTCGAAAGGTGCATATTTAACAAGATTTTACACACATTTTGAATCAGTTTTAGAGTTTCTGGAAAGTAAAGATCCAGATTTAAAGGAAAACCTGATCAAATTGAAAGCATTGCGTATTTGACAGATTTGTTCAAAAAATTTAATGAGATTAACTTGCAGTTACAAGGGGACAGCCTAAATTTAATAAAAACAAAAGGTGTAATTTCGGCTTTTCTTGGAAAATTGTAATTTATGAAGCAAAATATTAGTCGGCGCAAATTCTCCCAGTTTCCAAACTTGTCACAGGCAGAATGTCTTGATGAGGATATTCAGACATACGTTCAACATTTAAATGATGACTTTAAAAATAGATTTGAAGATATTCTGACGATGGAAATACTACCATGGATCATAAATCCTGGGCTGTGGGAAATTGCCAGAAATCTTTTGATAGCGTTTCCCTCGTCATACTTTGTCGAAAAAAGTTTTAGTGTCGTTACAAACCTAGTAACAAAAGAAAGGAGCAGATTGAACATCACAGAACGGAGAGATTTGCGGTTATTCCTCACAAAACTGAAGCCTAATATTGATAATTTGCTGTCAATCCATCAAGTACATCCCTCCCATTAAAAAATTTTTTTTTAATTGTTGATTTGCTTTGTTGAAGTTACGTTACGTTATTCATGTTTAATTTTAATTCTATTAAGTCTGTAATCATATTATTTTAATAAATAGAACACAAGAAAATATACTATTTTTCTTTTTATTTTTACCACTCCGAATTTAGGGTTGGAACTCAGCCGCGACGCAAATTTCCATCGTTAGACCTAATTTTCACATTTTTTGACGAGTTTTGGGAATATGGTAGAAATGTAGCAACAGGGGGTCCACCGAAACCAGTAAAATTTTGAAAGTGGTCTACGAGAAGAAAAGTTTGGGAACCTCTGGTCTATGAGGTCGAATGCACGTGAAAGGTCGGTGTAGACAACATCCAATTGGCCACCTCCATCGACAAAAATCCATGCTGAGATGTAGAACGGTGGGATCTCGTGCTATAGGAGATGCGCTTATAGATTAATAATTCAAAGACTTTAGCGAAAGAAGAAATTACAGCAACAGGTCTGTAATTGTTGATGTTGGAATTATCACCCTTTTTAAAAATTGGTGAGATTCTAGCCACTTTCCACATATCAGGAAAAACGGACGTGCGTAGGGCTAGGTTGAAGATTATAGCTAAAGAAGTAGCAAAGATAGAAGCACAGTCCTTAACAAGGAAACAGGGAATGTTATCGTCACCAGCTGATAATTTGTTTCTTAGACCTTTTGTAAACTGAGTAACTTCATCTTCAGAAACAAACTGTATACATAATGGCGGTAAGTTAGAGGCTATGTCTGGTAGATCATAGACCAAAGACTCAAGAAAACACGAGAGAAAGATGAGGCGAAAGCATTGACTATCAGTTCTGGGTTAGTATATTCATTAGCAGTGTCGTAAACCTTTCTGGGAATTCTGGTAGTACCCTGTTTGGAACGCGCAAATTGCCAAAAGGTCCGTGGATCGGTCATGAGGCTAAGTTCACTACGATGAACGCATGAAGTGTAAACTAGATTAATCTCCGTCTTAACCAACTTGCGAAGTCTCTGAAACTCCATTTTGTAATGATTATTTCGTGTTGTTTTCCATTTTTTGTGATAATAGGCTTTTGTCACGATCACAACGAACAACAGAATAAGAAGAGGAAAAAAACTCATTATTAGATATTGAACAAAAAAGCCAAGTTTCAGTAAAAAGTAGAATATCATGATGCGACGAAAAACTAGCGGTCAGCAAACTAGTTTTACCACAAAGACCGCGAATATGTTGATAATATAAATGAAGGTGCGAGCATCTGTTGGGCATCTTTAAGTTAAAGTAGAGACAATTCGGGGGATGCCATGTATATATCTTATCTTTAGGTCATTTTTTCCATTATTTCTGCGCTCGATAAGCTCAGCTTTAAGACTTCTATATAACTTGAACTCGAATAGCGTACGATCACGGGAAATCGAATAATCTTTGTATTTATCTGAGTCTTTTAATAGTTTGGCTTTATTTGGAACTTTAAATACAGAGTCCGTAGAAGGAAGAGTGATTCTTAGGGGTGTTTTAGAATCTGACTTCGTACTATCAAACTTGCCGAGCTTGCTAGTTTTGAAATCGGAAACAGGAACTTTCAAATAATCCAAAATCTCAGCTACAAGGGTTCGCTCGGATGCTAGACGCTGATCTTTTGAAGGATGATTCATGTCGGCAATACTGAAAATGACGATATTACTAACCCGTTTTTCACGTTCAGAAATTTCATGAATAATTTCTTCGGTAGTAAACAAAGTATTAACGGAATTTGGAGGCGACGAAGAAGACCCACATTTAAGAACTTTAATCTATTCCTGTAGGGCTAAAATAGCTGATTTAAGACTTGTTAAGTCGTTACGAAACTTTAAACATTCCTTACAGGATATAAGTAAATATAAGTAAATGGCCGTTATGGCACAAAACAATATTTTCTTAAGGATGGTAAATAGTTTTCTTAATTCCAGAGAGCGTTTAGGTATTGTTCATAAATCAATACTTGAATTTTCTTAAAATAAAGCATTTTTTGCTTAGAATTATTGAAATGCATATTATTAATTGCGCTTACCTTGTGTAAAACAGTACGACATATCCGTTCATAATGCAGTAAATTGTTCAAATTGCTTGTGATTTTAGAAAGACTAAAGTAGAGGTTATCTACAACATGTCCAAACAAAAGTGAACTTAATGTAGATGTACCCATGAAAAAGTGCCCAGAAACAATAACCAAGACAATGCTAAGCTTCTGGTATTGATAGAATCACTACCGGCAAAAACAACGTGAGAAGAGAAAAGCACTAAAACTTCTTGCTCCTGGGCACGTTACTTTTATATCTCTCAGTTTATGCCACTAATCTTCAAAAGCAGCAACTGAAATATTTCCGCCACCTAGTGCCAGTAGTTATAGTCATGCCGTCCGAGATAATAGCGACGGAACCAGAATGCAGGTACCATACTTGCCCATACAATTATATAACCTTTAACGTACCACTGATTTAAGACTTGTTAAGTCGTTACCAAACTTTAAACATTCCTTACAGGACTAGGATAGACTACAGTTTGAAT
Organism: Dynastes maya; assembly: GCA_029619315.2. NCBI lineage: Eukaryota > Metazoa > Arthropoda > Insecta > Coleoptera > Scarabaeidae > Dynastes > Dynastes maya. Next base: position 54,500,500 of record JAROYE020000003.1, on the reverse strand, counting down.
TGATTTTTTTTACCTCATTTCTTGTTAATTCTACACAAGATGTTTTAAATGGCTTTCTACAAATGCCGCAAATTATATAGCTATCATCCTTGCTAATTGAACTCCCACAGCAAGTGCAATTCATATTTGAGTACAAAAAATTAAATACAAGAAGCTTAGAACAAACGCATAAAGATAACACAGGTATACTCTTTTGCGTCGCGACGGCTTAAAGATGTACAAGACTGGACCAGCGGAAAACAGAAAAATAAGGAGTACAGAGGTAAGGTAAACGAATAAAAATATACTGCTGAAATCGTTCAACCGAAAAACGACAAAATAAGATAATCTCGTAGTTGCAAAAACTCAAACTAAAAAACTCTATACTATATGCAGTATAGGAATATGTATACGATTTAATATTAAAGGAATAGATCAAAAGACAGAAAATGAACGATAAAAACAAAGAGTCAGATACAAAAGTTATGCAAAATGAAAGAGGAAATTTTATTTAATAAACAAACAAAGATTTACCTCAAAGAATATGGTATAAACTATAGAAAATACAGTTCAAAGCAAGAGCCAGTCAGACACGTATTATCACATGCGGGCTACACTACAATTTTGACAAGCAAATGACATTCCACAGCGACATTCATCACAGTACACGTTTAGATGCGCTGAGTTCGTGTAAAATCGGGTGATTATAGTACGCTCGCTCTTGCGGTATACCTAATTGCTAGGATTCGTATATTTTAATTTATAAATATAATGATGTGTGAATTTTGATTTTGATCATAGTTAGCCAAATTTTCTTGAGGAATTACGATAAAATAATTTTGAATTGACAGAATTTATTGTGAATTCACGAACAGTGCTTGATCCGTGACTTCAAATTGTTCTCGGAGTACACTTTATCGCTTTAAACCACACTACTAGGAAAGTATTTAAAATTCTCATGCATAAAGAAAGTACATCTCAGTCTATTCACACCGAAATCACTAGAAAACTCTTTTTATTCCCTTCGTCACTTTATACAACGTTTTGCTTCCAAGCATGACTGATGATCGAAATTAATGCCAACTTTATATTCGCTTTACGTTCCTCATTAAAGCTGAATCAGAAAAATCCAGTTATAAAGCTATAGAGGGCAAGACATTTGCCCGATATAAGCGACGAAGCGCTAATTAACTGAAAAATCAGATAAGTGAATTTCATCACGGTTCAAATACAATTACGCTCGTAAAAATTAACAGCGGTGACGCGCACATGCGGGAAAACATAACATCGCTGACTGCCTCGTTGGTGTATACGCGTTCGGTTCTAAAACAAATATCTAATTAAGCTTTTCGTAGTTGCGGTCAAATGTGCCGCCGTCTTGTATTGTAAACTGTAACTGTAATCGAACAGTTGCGCTCAGGAAAGCGTACAGACAATGGTAGCAGGTGCAGTCGGCTATTTCAGTCGAGTAATCTTCCAACAGATTGCAGAAACGCTCGCTCATTAAATGCCCGCGGAGATAAATAAGAAGTTTTGCATGTATTTGAGCGGAAATTATGATAGGACTAGCTTGATTAGCAGTAAGACGGAATATTTCTCCATTAAGAACATTGTTGCCTGGCAAAGCTAATTACCGCTTGTAATCTTTGATATTGCATGATTTTCTTATTCTTACCTAGTTGAATTTCACCTAGGTATACAGCGTGTCCACCTAGTGCGTACACGGACGATAATTCTCTTTCTGAGCAATTCAGAGAAAAGCTTTTTAAATAAAAAATATTCAGAGTCAAATGCTGCATGACATAAAATAGTATTCAAGTATTCAGGGTGTTCAGTTTCCGCTACGCACCACACAAGTTTCGTTTTTTAAATAGAACATTCTGTATATTATTACGATTTTGGATACCTTTCTTCAATTCATGGCAACTTTCACCGGTATTCTATATAGGGGAAACTGTTGTATACTGGGACAGATTTTATACTGGTACAATTTAAATATACCGCATGTTATAACGAATTAAATTCTGAATCAATTAGAGCATTACGTATCCTTAGTGCCCTCTGCCGACAACTAAAAATATTCCATTATAAACGACTGTGTCTATCCGGAATTAACTGTCACCAAAGTTTTTTATTGTCGAATAAAAGGGACTTGTGTATTATTCGTAGAGCGGGCCAAATCAGTGCCCGCAACAGAATCGGAGTCAGACGCATGGGCCACTTATTATAAATAGCGTATATGTGGCTCACAGCAGACATGTGATATTTTGAAATCAATGCAGCAGAGTAAAAAGTTTAAGCCGACGCAATAATAATGTTTGGTAAATAGAGCGAATACATGCACACGCTGAGATGCCTTTATTGTCAATATTTTGTTTTTGTTTGAAAACGGTATGTGTTGTAAATGTGATGTAATAAGGTAATAACTCTAAAAAGTAACCAAAGTAGTTATTCAAAAATCTCTTGTACTTAATAACGTAACAATAAATAATAATATAAAAAATAAACGGAGCTTCTTAATAAAGCGGATAGGCTTGTTGACAAAGTTGCACCATCAGGTATGTTTCCACATTTGCCTCGGTGAAGGATGTTCGCCGCGATGAAAAAATGTACTTATATTTCGAATAAGACCGTTCCACATCTACCGAAGTAAGACAGGCATAATTAAAATAATCTCTAGAGTTAGTTAAGGAATCTGCAGATGCCCCACCACACATTTGTCTTAATCTCGTGTAATCGGAATTCTTTTTTAAAATACTGTCGAACTTAGCTAAAACGCGACCACTTATTGCGTCGTTTATACCGTGTAGCAGTGTATTAACTTCGTCCGCGATTTGTACTGACTCTACCAACGACAATCCAGTATTTTGCAATTTTTCTATTGCATCTGCTAATCCTTTATAATTGTTCGTAATACTTTTTAAATCTGTTTCAACAGAAGGATCTAGAAATCCTTTCTGGCTCTTCTTAATAGCTGTAACTTTGGCAGGGTCGAATTGCAAAGTCATAGATTTGACTTCTTAGAAATGATGAGAATAATAAACAGCGGCTTGCAACCACGTTCCCCAACGCGTAAGAATGGGCTGTGGTGGTTCGCGAATACCAGGACAAAACCTGTGGAATGCTCCAATCCGTTTAGGACTTTTGGGAAACACTTTTTTTGTATTTGCTATTAATGCATCCACCTCCGGATAACATTCTCGAATAGTTTGTGCCACAAGATGTAAAGCGTGGGCTTTACACGTAACATGTAAGAGTCGCTCACACTTTTCTTTAAGAGAACGGCCTACACTACACGTTGTCGCTGCACCGTCGCTCTTGAACATCAACAGTTGACTAGTTAACACTTGGAATTGTTGTAACGTATCGAGCACTACGGCCATAATTGCTTCACCAGTACACTCTTTTAATCTTTTGCTAGCTAATAAAAAAAAATAAGAAAGCAAATTTCGGTTTAACAGGATCTAGTACTCATACTATAATATTCAAAATAGAATTTTTTTGCAATCTGTCGTCTCATCAAGACATAGCCACAGCTGTTTATCTTTTAATTCTGCTTTGATCCCATGTTCGATATCCTTACGTATACGTGGTAGATCCCTCCGTAACGCTGTCCGTGATGGTAAGTTCCACTCGGGATTGTATGTACGCCAAAACTGTCGAAACGCTTCTTTATCGAGTACGCGAAGCGGTAGACCACATACAATAAACATTAAAAGTAAATGCAACTGAAATTGGGTTTGAGGTGGCACGTCATTTTTCTTATTTTTGTGCTGTACACTATTAATATGTCTTTTATAGTCCCGTTTGTTCCAGCAGATTAACGGTATTTTACAAACTCTACACAATATTTTGGTTCCATTGTAGTTTAAATCCGGAAATTCACTGATAAATTTAGTCACTTTACTAGCTAACGGCCGATTATTTTCCTTGCGTACGTTAGACATTATTACATATATAAACTATATTCATCTATAATAAGTACGACTAACGCTGCGAAGGGTTGACGAGAGACTGTTGCAATAAATCAATAAATTGAAGGCCCTGCCGACACATCTGTATACATACATATGTGGCGTCATGGGCCCGGCAAACTCATTTCTAACCTGGCGCGGGGCTCTCTTGGCCCGCTCTAATTATTCGTATAGATTAAAATTCAAGTGTAAACATTAGCGTGCATCATACTTGGAGTGTTCTAAAGGTAAGTTTGTAGATTTATTGTTCTTATTTAGATGTTTACTGTAGATATTTGATCATAATCTAAAATATTGTATGCCGTCGCACAGTGGAACAAAATGATGTGGTGCATAGTGGGACGAAAGTAGCTTATATATGGTGCGTAGTGGGAATATATGCATACGTGACTACAGTGATTTTCTTTATGTTCATTACATTTGCTTTATAAACGTTTGTATTGTTTATTAAGCAGTATCTATGTGTTCCATTCTACGTGCATTTAGCAATTGAAAATATTAAAATTTAGAAACAATTACGCTAGGTAGACATAAATATTTCCTCTTGTTACAGGAAATGAATAACAAAAATAGACCCCGAAAAAATAACACTACCTACAAAAAAGTAAAGAAGCTCATCTGCAAAATGCAGAAAAAAATTATTATGAGGTTAGCAAATCAGCTCTACATAGATATCTTGTAAAATACAGAAATTCTGCAGAGGAAAATAAAGAAAAATTCCATTTTGAAGCACAACATGGATTTTCTCAAATCTTTTCCGATGACGAGGAGCAGTTGCTTAGTAAGTACTTAATTACTGCCTCACAAATGTGTTACGGCTTGTCAGCCAAAGAAACTCGTATGTTTGGTTACCATTTCGCAGTTTCTAATGAAAAGTTGATACCGCAATCATGGCAACAAAGTAAGTGTGCAGGTGAAGAATGGTTGAAGCTTTTCCGAGCTAGACACAAGATAAATTTACGAACAGCTAAAGCAACAAGTCTAAGCCACGCAACAAGCTTCAATAAATATAACGTTGGCATATTTTTTGATAACCTGCGCACCGTAATTGACAAATACGGTTTAAATACAAATCACATATTTAGGCCTCCTGAAATAATGGCTTCACGTGGGCAAAAACAAATAGGTAAGGTCATAAGTGCTAAAAGAGGAGATCTGGTAACAATGTGTGCCACTGTATGTGCAAACGGTACATACATGCCTTCATTTCTAGTTCTTCCCAGGAAAAACTTTAAACCACATATGCTTCATGGTGCACCACCTGGCTCAAAAGGAGTAGCGCATCCAAGTGGCTGAATGACCGGAACAAACTCTTTGCAGTATTTGAAACATCTCACAGACACAGTACATTGTAGTGCAATTAATAAAATATTATTAATAATGGACAACCATGAAAGTCACACAGATGTCAAAGTGCTTAAGTATAGTAAATTAAATGGTATTATACCACTTAAGTTACCGCCACATTATAGCCACAAGCTCCAACTTTTTGACGTAACTTGTTTTGGACCGTTCAAAAGTTATTATAAAAGAGCTATGGACGAGTAGATGTTAAATCATCCAGGTATTCCTATTACTTTGTATAATATAGCAGATATAGTTGGAAAATACTTTCCAACAGCTTTTACACCATGCAACATAATTAAAGGATTTCAACAAACAGGAATTTATCCCTTTAACTCGGAAATATTTCAGGATTCCGACTCTCTATGTTCATTTGTAATTGATCATGAACAATCTTTTGATGAAGATGATATGAGTAGACCAGGGACTAGTGCAACAGCAACAATTTTCAATAGATGTGGACCAAGTTGCTCTAGAAATAATACCTTGACAGAGACAGAATTAGCTGAGAGAGTGGATTTATTTCAGTTAAACACCAACAAAGATATTGTAACTCCAGAAGCTATAAGACCACATTTAAAAGCTGCGACTAGAAAAAATAAATTAAATAGAAAAAAGATAACGTCTACTACTTCAACTGACCCGCCAATAATTGAAGAAAAAAAGAGGAAGGAACAGGAAAAGATAATGAAAGAAACAAGAAAGAAAATTCGAAAAGCTACAAAAGTAAAGGCTGCAAAAAGGAAACTATGTGAAGACTCCAGCGAAAGTGATATGTTTGTAAAGGAGTTGTGTGATGATAGCTCTGATACTTTAAGAAAGGTCCCAACAGAACCAATCCATGACATAAATGTAAATGACTTCGTTCTTGTTCAATATTGTATAAAAAAAAGAATAAAATTTTATATTGGTCAAGTAGAGAAAGTTGAAGACGACGAATAATTAATTTTTTAAAAAAGACTGTTAGTGGAAAATTTTTATACCCAGATATAAGGGGCGAAGATTTTATTTCAAAAGAAAACATTCTTAAACTTCCAATTCCTTTTACAACAGGTGAGGCCGAACGAGCTACAAAGCAATGGAGTTTTGATTATGACTTCTCATGTTGTATAGAATAATAGCTTTTTATATTTTTCTTGTTTTGATACGTAAATCCAGTTTAAATAAATATATAAATCTGTTTTTATACTTATACTGGTATTTATATGTTTGAAGAGTTTTAAATAACCTGGGCAAATATGCAGTAACAGCCAGAGGCGTGGCGAGCGCATAAAAGTCTACACATAAAATAGAAGGTAAGAAATAAATTATAAAACGTTCTGAAACACTTACCGTTTTAAAAGTCTTCCGTGAAATCACAAACTGGTTAACATCTGTTAAATATTTGAATCATTAGATATGTTTCCACAGCTGTTTCAGTCAAGTGAGTACGACGTGCGGAATAAATGTTTTTTAATGCCGAAAGCGACCGTTCGACATCCAGCGATGTTATATTTGCATATTTAAAATAATCTTTGAAACAACTTAATGCATCTTCACACGCACCTTCACAAATTTGTCTTAATATAAGAAAATCGGAGTCTTTCTCTAAAACACTACACAAATTTTCGTATTACACACCAATTTGTTTCGCCTTCTACAGCGCATAACTGTGCGTGAACATCATTCACAATTTGAACAGAATCCGCTAGCGACATCAAAACATTTTGTAATTCTTCTATTCCCTCCGCTAGTCCGAAGTAATTGTTGTGAATAGTTTGTAAATCTCTTTTAACCTGACTATCTTGAAATATTTCCTGGCTTTTCTTGATTGCTGCAGCTTCTGTCGGATTGAATTTTAAAACTACCTTCTTTACTTGATCAAAATATTTGTTGTAGTGAAACGCAGCCTGCAACCATGTTCCCCAACGTGTAACAATCGGCTGTGGTGGTTCAGGTAAATCAAGGCGCAGTTTGTGAAATAGTCGGGCACGTTTCGGGGACTTTAGAAATACTGCCTTTGTAGTAGCAGTCAATGCATTTACTAGTGGAAAACATGTAGGAATCGTTTGCGCCGCAAGATTTATAGTATGGATTTTACACATTACATGTAAGAAGTTACCACTGTGTTCTTTAAGAGATCTGCCCAAAGAACGCATGTTTGCGGCACTATCACTCATAAACATTAAAAGTTGCATAGTTGAAACTTCAAATTTGTTCAATGAGTTCAACACCACCTTTAAAATCTCATCTGCAGTACAACTTATAACTCTTTTGGAAGCTAGTAAGAAGGAGGATGACGGTCGATGTGGTTCCATTGTACGTACCATTACATTAACCACAGAATGTTTTTTGACGACCTGTTGTTTCGTCCATACACAACCACAGTTTTCTATCTTTCAATTCCGTTTTCATTCTCTGCCGTTGTTCCCTTGTAAGTTGCTACTTGATGCAGTGAAAATTGGATTAAATGTGGAAGTAAGCATATTTTTCACTTAAAAAAATATAAAATCGAGCTACTTTTACAGAAAGAACCAAATTAACCTGCCGCCAATTTTTCATTTATTTGACATTAGAGCTAACCTTCCAAACCAAACCAAAAATCAATTTCGCACGTTGTACACCAAGAAATTAGCGAGTGTGTCCTTTATTACTAGAACTACCAACCTAAATTGTCCGCGAAATTAAAAAATTTCTACTGCGGTCGTAGTACTTCGGTTGCACTTCTAAAGGAATTGACGATAGAAGATCGACCAGAACACACACGTTTTATAAGAATTCAGCTTGATCAATTCGATTTTTTGTCAAAAGAAATTGCGTCTACACTTCAGCGTTCAAGTAACTTTACGAGAGATTCAATATCAGCTGTAACAAAACTGCAATTAACCCTGTCTTATTTGGCAACGGATTGTTTACTAATGCACTCGCTTAGAAGCAGTTGTTCACACGAGGCGAGTAGAATGGTGAAACAAGTAAATTCCAGAGTGGAAGAAGCCACTCGGCCTAGTAAATAGAACGGCTTTCAATCTACTCTACTCGCCGTTTTACTGGATTTTTTACTATAACGGGTGTTTACACGCTGCAAGGAGAGTACTCAACCGAGTACTCGCCTCGTGTATCATACATCATTAAAAAATCTGGCCGTCCTTAGATAATGAAAGGTACAATAAATTATATTAAAGGATATGATATTTCTCATATCTGGTACTATCTACTTTTTTTATTAAGGTTCAACCTGTTACAGCAAACTTCAATGCATAGCCAAATTATTGAATAAATTAGTAAACTTTTTCAAATCCCAAATCTTAAGGAATCCATTCAAAAGGACGAATTTGTTTTATTCGCAGTTGAAAAATACAACATAAATCATTCAGACAAAAATAACGTTGTTTACCTTTTCCAATATAAAGAACGTGATGGATGTTATATCGGGCAAACGTAAAAACTCAAACCCGCATTTCGTCTCTCAAAAGTAATGCTCGTAATAAATCTAGTTGTACTCTGTATATTCATTGCATCGAGACAGCACATACTCTTGATTTTGATAGTGTTGTATGTTAAACCTAATTATTTTAAATTCTTATTACATTATGTTTAAAAGTAATTCGATCAACTTGTTAACTTTGCAAGCACTTTTCTTCATTTATTAATTCAATGTATTATAATAATCTGCAATAACTTTTTCTTATTGGAATTCATGAATTGTTCCTGCAGTTATCGTGAAGAAGTCAACATTTAATCGGCGAATATTTTATAGCATCAATTTTATCCCATCTTACAAAAAAAAGCCTTGAGAAATAATTTACCAGAAAACCTAGGTATTGATTGATTGTTGCCATAAGCAGGATTAATCTTTAGACCCTTAACACCGCGGCCTAATGGGCCTATTGTATTATTCCTGCTTTGGAGTCGTTTTACTTAAACAGATTAGTTTCTTTGATCAGGTCTAAGAGCCTATGCAGTAAATCATTCTCCATTGGTAGATCACTTGCGCTTTGCATTCGACTTAGCGCCGCGCATTCGAAAATAATATGAGAAGCTGCTTCCTTCTCTTCATTACAAAGTGTACATAAGGGTTCATCTTTGTAAATCCCCATCTTGCGCAAGTGGCCTCTCATACAGCCATGTCCTGTTAATAGACATGTTGCTGCCCTAAGCTGAATCTTGTTTAATGCAAGGAGGTCAGCAGTCAAACGTTGCGACGGTCTTCTCATCATTCCTTTGCCGTGCTTTTGTCCAGCTGCATGGTTCCAATTTAGTTGGTGTTATTGCACCACGCACTGCACCCTTGGTAATACCTAGACCCGGTGGTCTACAACTTCTTGGCCCACTTGTGTTCCGGTGTCCACACCAAGGCAATCTTGTTGTGTTTAGACAGAATGATTAGGTTTTGCAGGCACTCCCATACTAGTTTGAAGGCTATATGATAAGATGCTAATGCCTTTAAGGCTGTGTGACTGTCAGAAAGAATACAGATCGCTCCCCCTTGCGGTTGTCGAGGCAAACTCCCTCAGGCGCAGGTTTGTATAGCATATGTTTCTGTTTGAAATACCATGATGTATCGCCCAAGTGATGCACATACTTTATATCCGTGGTTTTCCTCATAAACACTAATGCCAGAACTGGTACCAGTTCTGGACCCATCTATGTATCAGATTTGGGTTTTCGCTTTTCTCCTCTCTCCATTTCTCCATTCTTTCAAATTCACTAAAACTTTGAAAAGTTTATCATAGGAGATCCTGGAGATTCTTATGTCGCTACCTACATCAAAGATAAGGTTTGTTGCTACTGTTTCTATTCTGATGTGCCCCGACCCACTGTGAGTTCTCCAGTTACTAATGTTTTTCAATCTGTATGCTCCCATTTTAGCTTCTCCCCTCATATGGATGTCAAAAGGAGGTAGGTTTAGCATGGTTTCCATAGCAGCCATTGGGGTGCTTCTAATGGCGCCGGTTATACAGGGTGAGGCACGAGAACCAAATGGTTTTGGAAGGGATATTACTCTCTCGTTATAGAAGGGAGGGGCGTGCGCTAGGTGGTGTTGCATTCCTTGGCTCATAGCATTTCACTACCAGTTACCATCATGGAGCCCTGGACGTTAGAACATCGGATATTTGCGTACGATTGTTTGTGAACACATTTTTCATCCCTGAATTACAAAGACGGAATATTGACCGTCAGCATTTGTGGTTGCAGCAAGATGGGGCCACGGCACATACCGCCAGAGCAACAATGGCTGTTCTTCGGCCTCTGTTTCCTAATCATCTGATTTCGAGATTTGGTGACGTGTTGTCGGAGCCCTGATTTGTCCACATATAACTTTTTTCTTTGGGGATACCTGTCATATAAAAAATATGGGATATGCGAATTGCATAAATTCTGCTCTCTAGTGATAAAGGTAACTCATTTTTATTATCGAGGTTTTATTATTTAAGTATTTTTTTATATGATAACTATAAAACATTTCGAATTGTCGGTAGTTGAAAATAGAAGGGAATGTATGTACGAATAAGTTTTACCGCATAGTTTCAAGTTTGGATAGATATGTTTAGAGCTTAACCATCAAAAACACAAACAGCGTTCTAAAAGTCAAGTAATTAGACAAATCATATAATATTGATAAGAAGCAAAACTCTGTATACACATATTACGCATTTGTAGTTGTCATAAATTCCATATACTTCGACTATTTTTCCAAGCGACACACATCATTTGATACACCACTATATTTACTACGAAGTACAAAAACAACAAAACCGTTGCCAACTTTCTCGCCGCGAAACGTCGAAAACTAAATTGAACGTAAATATCGCTGGTCGTGAATAACGTTTATAGCAGAATGCAGAATAAATATTCATACTTTTGATAACGCTTCTGCTTTTAAGGTTTTTCAACTACGGAGAAGTATACACACTAATGATGTTATACCGACGCTGCAGAAACGTTATGCAGACTTAGAGACAATGCATTAAAGCATCAACGTACATGCATATTTAAAACTACTGTAATCTGAAAATAGACAAACAGAGATGTTGGAAAAATTAGCTTGTGCATTTACAAATTTAATGGATACAAAAGCAGCGATGCACGCATTTTATCAAGGGATTATGTGAAAACGAAAAGCGCACTGGATTTTCAGATTGCTTTTAATATTTACGATTTGAAGTTTGTGTTTTTCGCAATCTTTATATATGTCATGGTCACATGGCGAAACTCGCCATGTAATGAAAATTCTAAGCAGTTCCTGAAACGTCGGCGTATCGTGTAAATGCTCACTATTTCATTTCACCTTTTGACGAGGTTCTTCGTGAAATGCCCAACTAGCTTAGTCATATAATGTATTAAATCTTTGAACTATTTGCCGCATCGTAAATGTCGAACTTTCACAAAACGCCTAGCAGAGGTAGGCGACTTGCGGTACTTTTTGAATGCGGCTCCTTTCAAGTTATTTATTACAAAATAAAACAGAAACTCTTTAACAAAATTAAATCTACTCTCATCTTAACAAGAAAGTTGAAAATATAGGTAATTTAAACGCACAAAACAAAAAGCAGTTTTATAACCAATTACAACATTTATGTTTTTAAGCTCTACATTTCCAACGTATTTCTAAGATACAAGATTTGTCAATACTAATTTAAATGTTATAGTTTCAACTGATTCTACGCGTTTAACACTCAAATTAATTTCTACTATTGTCTCGCTTCATCAAGGACGGTACTAAATGAATTAAACTAAGTCGTTATTGAATCACTGAATTTCTAAATCAAAAGCATCATTAATCTTTCGAATGTACCTGCGAAATTATGCTTAACTTTCGAAAAGTTCTCGATGAACGCCATACCACGAAGAGAGTAATTTACGAATCAATGTGATGCCTTTTTGGCTTCTATAAAGCACTAGAGCGCTGGGTCCTTTCTCTCGGTTTTCAATTCGAATCGGTTGTCGTTTTACGCTTCTCTTATTTATAATTTAAATTAAAACTTCTCCCGAGTCAGCCGACCGTCCAGCGAGACGTAATTAAAAGTCGATAAAGAGAGGCGGGGGTGTACTAGAAGAGGTTGGTACGTGTTTAAAAGATCTTTAATGAAAACTTTTTACCCTTAGCGATATCCCGACAGCGTATCGTCAATAAATTTATTTAGCACGTATTTGTAATCAAAGAGAACTGCAATGCCACTCCGTTGGTGTATAATTATCATGTTATCACTAAATTGCAGTTAGTGATTTAGCGCAGACGATAATGAGCAATACAGAATTAATAAGAAAGTACGGTTACGATTCACATTAATGTGATTTTTAAAAAAATATTTCCGGGATATTCCACAATAGGATACACGCGTATAGAAAATTTACACTCACTGTGCTAGTTGCAAAATGCAACAAGCTGGGCACCCGGGGGGTAAATCTAATTCGAGTTTGCTGAATCCAATGGTGCCAACCGTTAACTCGCGTTTTCGAGCAATTTCAATTTAAACAAATTTTGGCCCAAAGAACCTTCTGGAACATTCTGGAATTTCCTGGAAAATCTGATGAATGGCCGAAGAGCTATTTGGAACCTTCGGAACCTTCTGGAATCAAAAATATGTGCTACACGTGCTTGTGGAATACCCGGCGGCCAATATAACGAACGGAACTGACCATTACGCGAGGAATTTAGATTGCGACAAAGCAACATTATTGAGATTCCACTTGTGCCGATCGAAAAGGTTTTGTTACCACCGCTCCGCATTGTTAAAAATTTCATAAAAGCATTGAACCCAGTAGGAAATGCATTCAACGAATTGCGTCGTATTTTTCCACGGTTAAGTAGGATGAAAATAAAAGAAGGTAGATGTCTGAATCTGAATGTTGATCTATTGAAATTTCATTTTGTATTATATTTATTTTACAGGATATTTAATGGACCGGACATTCGTCGTTTGATGAGGGACAAACGATTTGAAAATGCACTCATTGACATGGAGCTTATGGCATTGGATTGTATGAAAGCGGTTATTGACAGTGTTCTTGGAATTCATCGATTCGAAAGTTGGCACATACTAGAAGACATGACTAAAGACATGCTCACTGCTTTTCGCCGTTTAAATGTTCGAATCTCATTAAAAATTCCTTTTTTGCATTCCTATTTAGAAAAATTCGCCGGACAATCACCAAACGAATCCGATAAGCATGGCGAGCATTTTCGAAACATTGGTACAACGGCGAAAAGCTACATGCTCCTTTGGGTGACATGGGCCATCGGAGAATGAAAAATGAAAAAAAAATCAAGAAAAGCGTTTTTTTTTGCAAAAGAACGAAAAATCGACTGAATCGATTCAACTTTTTTCAAATAGTTTCTATTCGGCGTGTATTCGTCGATACGATGCCTATTCGATCGATTTTCATCGATTTAATTTCAATAAGTGATCAAAAAATGATAAAAGTTACGTTTTTTGGGGGTCTTTGGACCTAAACTTCTTAAATTGAAATTGCTCGAAAACACGAGCTAACTTTTAAAAACGGTTAGCACCATTGGATTCGAATTAGGTTCACCCCCCGGGTGTCCAGTTTGTTGCCAAAAAAGTCTCCAATTCGAGCACAGTGTATTAATATACAGTACCACTACAAAAATATACGTGAATTACGATTAAACTTTGTACTAAATAATGTGCAAAAAAGATTAAAATTCAAAAATATCTTTAACAAATTGATCGCATTCGAATATACCCGAATATATGTACATGATGGCTGTGATGACGTCATAATATCCTATAATATTCATCCATCCGATTTACCTCGTGTCCACATCCATTCGGATCTTTTGTATTCGTTTTAGAAGCAATGTATTATTGTTTACAAAATGGTACAAAATAAACGCGTTTCTTGATAGTGATGACTAGGCTTAGGATAATTATCCGTTAAAAAACAAAATATCCATACTAATATGCACTGAAAATATCAAGAATATGCACTAAAAATCAACTTTTACAGAATAAATACCATTTTTTTATATTAACACATATTCATTTTTTAGTTAAAAGCACAAATTCAACGCTATTTAGTTAAAACTAATTAAAAACGCAAAATAATGATAGTAAGGACTGTGGGCTAGTATGGCAAACAACTCTAAGTATAGGCACACATCATTCGGTCACGCGGCTGAAGATGAGAACCCACGAGTCCTTGAAGGGGCTATTCCGAATTAATTAATAACACTGGGGAACAATTTGTAACGCAGTTTCTGTTGAGTTTGGTTTTTGAGCTGTTTTACAGTTAATTAGGCGCGCTGGTTTCAAAACTGTAGTTAGTTTTCTTCTACCACGGCAAGTTTTATCTCTACACCTTATGAGAATGTGACCACTCTCCGCGAAATCGAGCATGGATCATAGGAAACACTATTGCTCTCCTATTGGCTGACACAAACCTTCTCCGATGGGCGCCGGGTGAATGACGCATAGGAGAACAGCGAGAGGTTTATACTTGTCTGGACTTGTTCAGTTACGCCTTAGATACTGTAGTTAGACGTTGTGTATCGCTCTGAAACGGTGCAGCCCATTCCGACGTGGAGTCTGAGTTCTTGTTTATATACAAGGTTAGCAGTGTTTAGTGTTTATTTATATATGAACTGAAACTTTTCGACCAACACATTAAATCTATTTTACACACTACACATTGAATTTTAGCGCCATCACACTTTAAATCAAGCATTTCTGCAATAAATTCTCTTATTGTGTCCAACTTTGGTCGTTTTCGCGACGTAGGAAACATTTTCAAAACAAACGTAGAACTACGATATAGTATACGACAGCGTAGATGCATACACAACAGATCGGCTTTCGAGTCGCAGTTATACTGACGCTTATACCGAATTGTCCCGGCCGTGTTTATTTTGTGTAAACTTTTATGCGTCCGCCACAGGCTTTCAGCGCTGTTTGCGTTGCTCTAGTAATGAGTATGACATTCTTTCTGTTTTTTTTTTATATATCAATAAGTAGTTGTGTTAAGGACACTTAACATTTTATTTGTTTTGATTCAGTAAACTCATAATTTTATTTGTTTTATTTTATGTATTCAACATTTTATGTGAATCCAACATTTTTTTTGCTTTATTTTCGTATAAACACAATTTTTCATTTGTTCTGTTTTGTATAGATTCATATATTTAATATTTATATTCATTAAAATCTTAACGTGTACGCATTTAATATAAAAATTGATTTAATTTCTTATAATATACGCAAATATTATCAAAATCGTCAACGCGCAAATTAAAAACTACTTGTTAGTTACCAGCCATTTAAATATTTGTACGATGGAGCTACCGCTAACCTATGTAATCGGAACGAGCGCTGTATATGCAGTTGCCGTCGAGGAAGAAAACATAATATCACTATTGTCATCCGTCGCTCCTTTGCTTACGCATAACATAGCCTTTATTCATCACACAATTTTTGGTTTTTATCTTTCTGACTTCTGTAGGGGACAGCAGCAGAAGCAATAGATACTAGAGGTGGTATATTAAATAACGAGGGTGTCTGGGTAGCCGTGAGTTGTATAGCATGTTTTTGCGGTAGTGATCGGTTATTTGCTGGTGTTGCCCGACCAGATGTTCAGACTCCGGCAGGGTTTAGTGATGGTCCTAGTATTATGCATTTACAAACGTTACAAATAACAAGAGCATCTGGGTAGCCGTGAGTTGCATAGCATTCTTTTGTTGTAGTGATCAACTATTTCCCCCTGTCGCCCGACCAGACGCTCAGGCTCCGGTAGGGTATGGTGGTGGCCCTAATATTACACATATGAACGTTGCGATACATACAAATGCGTACACGCATTATGTACAGATATAAGGAAACCGAATTATGCAATTAATGTATACAGTATTTATGTAATTGCACATTTTTATGAGAGATAGCACATGCTTTTATTTTGTTTTCTATGTAACGAGGGAACTGTTTATTTAATAAATTTATTTTTTATACCTACGTATTGTGTTTAATTTGAAGGGCAAGTATACAAAAACTACATACATGTAAACATAAGCAATCGGTCCTTGCTATTCACCCCGAAACAGACGACTAGCGACATTGTTCTTCAAACCAGGAGAACGTAATAAGCTGTATTTAAAAAAACTAACTTTTGACACTTTTTCCATTTGAAAGTTTAATCGTAATTGTCGGACGCGCTGTATAATGTTTTCGAAAAATTCATTGGATTTCTAATCCTACGCTATACTTTACAGTTTTAAAAGTTCACATGCAAACGTCCATCTGTCAAAAATTATCAAGAAATATAACTATTTTAAAAATGGTTAGAAATAGCAACGTAGTTGTTTTGTCAAACAAACCTTAAAACTGAACTAGGAATTCAATAATGTAATAATATTCTATTTAAAATTGTCGACTGCTACTTCGGGTACAACCGGAAATCTTAGATAATTGAAAATATTTTAGTTCAATAGTACATGTAGACTTTAATATATTACCAAGTTTTCAGAATTTTCCAATGTATACTCTTTCATATATCGATCGGTGCAGTTCCTCGAGATACCCTGTATATTGGTGGCACGCATATATCCACCATGCATCTCCGATCGGTGCTCGACGTTAATATTCGGTTCGGCTACTTATTTTTTTAACTTTATGCAGCAATAAATGTTTTCGTAGTCTGTTTTTGTTATTACGCGAAGTTGGCTAGGAAAGGGCGCCAAATTGTTTCTTGTGACGCCAGACTGATCTAAAGAGCTCGTTGCTAAGCAAAGTAATCATAAAAATTGCCAAACTGTCAAATCTTAATTCCAAAAGCGTAATGAATTCTTGTTATTTATTGTTATTATAATCTACAATTGTCATACTTTCCATCCACTTGCTCGTTGTTATTTTATCTCATTTAACTTGTTTTGTTAATTGTTGTTTCTCCTTTACTTTATCGAGCTTTATTGTAATTAGTTAATTGTGGTAGGTTCGTTTAAATTTGTTAGTTAGAAATACAATTAAACTGCCGATAACGGCAAAGATTAGTTCACAAAAATAGAATCGATTTTTTTCAAAAAACGGTACCTTCTGTCGTTCAAAAGTTAGCATGGCGGGGAACACTTTAGGGCCTCACTGTATAAATAAAGTAATACTTGACTGTAACCGCTTTCGTTTTTTTTATATTTATTTTTCCCCAGATGACAATGACATGGATATTTTTTCTAGCGTTTTAGTTGAAGTTGATTTGCCTAGTAGTATACAATATTTATAATTTTTGTGTTTTATTTTCCATATTCACGTAGATTCCTTTACACAAGTGCATTTTGAGGTTGTTTCCCACAGTTATTTTTAACGGATATGTTTTGGAATATAATGACGTCAGAAGCGTTTTGGTAATTATTCAAAAATGACAGATTTCGTTATTTCTTTTTGTTAATACAATTGAGTTAAAACAGATTTTGATTTAATTTTTGCTCACTACGCTAAAAGGTTTTCCATAGTAAAAAAATGATCCTGTACCCTATTGCATTTACTTTACAACCAAGACGTTCCCATACTTGTAATAATTGATTGAAAATAAATGACCAGCAAAAAACAAATTCTAAAAGTTATTGGAAGTAACTGAATGTTTCTCAAAAATAAATATTTACCTTGTTTTACATTTTGTCTATTTTATTTCAATTTCCAATAGTTTGCTTTCTGGTAAGTATTGAAAATCCTAAACATTTACCCCTTTTACTAAAAATTGAAAGCAAATGTTTCGTTTATTACGAATAATATTTAAGTGAAAGGTTTTGCTCTTACAAGGGAATATTCCCAAAATGAAAATTCAAAAGAAATTGAAACTCTGGGGATAAGTAGCCTAGACGGGTTCCTCTTATTTACACAGTAAACGCAATTTTAGAATTGCAGAAGGTTGGGACACCTGTACATACGTACCTAACAGAGAAGAAATATATTATAGATAACCGTTAACATAGGCGGTGTCATCCAATGCCCCCGCTAGAATATTCTTTTTTCCGTTAGAAACGTAGCTATTAAATCAGTTTTAGTTGTCAAATTGTATATATTACAATTATGTTATTATGGGAGGAATTTAGAAGACATATAACATTATATGTTTCTATGAGAATTTTTCAAGTTATTTGTCTACAACTCCTTGTTTACAAATCTCCTTTTACTTATTGTACGTGCTTTATTTCCGGTTGCGATGTTGCGATATCGCACTTATATTTATGTCAACAAATATCTATTTAAATATCTATACTGTCAACTGTCTAGTCATAATCATCGTAGTTTTATATATTTTCAGTTGAATTGTTTGAAGTTGTATAAGCGGTTCTGTTTAGAACATTTCCATCACCTTCAAGCGTATACCGGTAAATATGGATATTTTCCATAGTTCTTATAAATGTGATAACTAGAGTTGGCCACGCGCGCCAACAGGCAGCTGCGTCGTATCTATACGGTTACATACGAGCCTCAGTGTAGCTTCGACCTTCCATTAGCGCGGTACGTATTGTTTAGAAATATTGCGTACGTCGCGCAAACGACCCAAGGCGGACCAAGTTAGAGAATTTTTAGCCGAAATTCCTGACTTAACGTATGATGGCACTAAAATTGAATGTGTAGTATGTAATGTCCCGTTGATGAGTTGGTCCAAAAGGGACTGCCTACGGCACGTAAACAGTGAACGGCATGCTTCAAAAAAAATTGCACACGAGACTATGACAAATTTATATTTAATTTATGTGTTACTTTTATTGTATGTAATATACCGTTTAATTTACTAGACAAGGAAGCATTTGTCTTGTTTTGGAATAACTATTCGGAGTACAGATTACCAAGTCGGACATCGTTACGAAGGATGGTGCCATCTGCTTGTGAATATGTTGAAAAAAGAATTAAATCGGAGTTGAAAGAAAAAAAAAGTTTTTATGTGTGGACGAAACGACAGATCGTAAAAAACATTCGGTCGTTAATATAATGGCACGTAAAATGGAACCGCATCAATTGTCACCTTCAATTCTATTAGCTTCCAGACGAATACAAAAATGTACTGCCGAAGTAATTGTAAAGTTAGTGTTAAATACATTGGAAAAGTTTGAACTTTCAACAAACCAACTGTTGATGTTTATGAGTGATGGTGCCGCAAACATGGTTTCTGTAGGCCGGTCTCTTAAAAAGCATTCTGTTAACTTGGTACACAATACGTGTAAAATTCATGCTCTCAATCTTGTGGCACATGGTATCAGAAAATGTTATCCTGTAGCCTGTGTGTGTTATACCTGAGCCACCAGAACATATTCTTACACGTTGGGGAACTTGGTTAAATGCTGCGTTTTATTATCATAAATATTATGAGAATATTAAGAACGTGGTTTTACAATTCGATCCAAAGGAAGCTGCCGCTATCAAGAAAAGCCAGTCGAAATTTCAAGAAATTCGGGTTAAAACGGATTTAAAAATTATTCACAACAATTACTTCGGAGTAGCGGAGGCAATAGAAAAGTTACAAGATCCTTCGGTGTCGTTAGTGGAATCTGTGCAAATAGTGCAACATGTGCACGCGCAGCTATGCGCGATGGAAGACCCAAAAAATGTTTGTGTTCTAGAAAAGTTTGAAAGTGTTTTAGAGAAAGATTCTGATTTTGGCACATTAAGACACATTTGTGAAGGTGCGTCAACGGAACCGTTAAGCTGTTTCAAAGAATATTTTAGTTACGCAAATATAACGTCACTAGATGTAGAACGCTCGTTCTCTGCATATAAACACATTTTTTCCTCGCGCCGCACTCGGTCTGTCGAAACAACTGTTGAAACATATCTAATGTTGCAGATATTTAACAGACATTATTCACTTTGCGATTTCACGGAGGACTCTTAAAATGGTAAGTGTTTGAGCACGCATTATTTTATTTTTATTTAACAACTACGCGAAAGTATTTACGACAGCAAACATCTACACACAATAGCTTTAGTGGCCAACTCTAGACTGATAACCTATACATTTTGTTGTAGTTTTCACTGCATTAAAGGAGCTTATAGATAGAAAAAAATGTTGTCATAAGGAAAAACATATGATTGCCAATATGTTTAAAAAAATCTGTGAATGTAAGTGCTGTTGCAAGTAAAACTGTAGATTGCTCAAAGCGTACAATATTATAATATACAATAAAAGAAACGAAAAGGTTTATATTATCAAGCAAAAAAAAAATGAAAGCAAAAGGCATATAAGTAAATGACCGATTACATACAGACAATGAGGACTCGCAAGAATGTATTTGATGGCTTTTTATGCAGAATGTGCTACGTACTTTAAATACAATTCGTGATGCTATCAATGGTAATGATAATCTCCTTGACTTCATCATGTGGGGTTTGAATTTAAAAGCATAGAATGGAAAAGTATATTGAACAAGACAATATTGTTTGTAGAAGCACAAATGCTTACAAAATATCAACGAATTTAAAGAAGGGACAGTTTATTTCCTGACATTTAATACTTTCCATTTGCTTATTAATTATATGTATACAAATTGTTAATTTGCTTGTAATTTTATATTATTTCAGATCGAAGTAGAATATATACAGATGAATCAGACATTGATTGTTTTTGTTCAGAGCCCCAGTTAACTATTTTTGGATAAATAAAACTTGACTTTTCAATGACCAGTATCATCCGCTTCCTTAGTTACGTAGTTCAATTTTGTAGGTACGATGTAATAAAATGTGGTTACCATGTGAACGATGATTTAAAATCCATTAATTGCATACGATTAGCAATTTGCCTATCCATATTCAGTACATTTAAATAATTTGTTTTAAAAGAAACATAATTTAAATTTTCCGTTGGTAAAATTAGTGTATCGCTGTGTATGTTATTGACTTTTTTTAACGAAATAATCTTATATCTTCATGTGTAAGACAGAGAAAAGATGATGAACTAGGGGAATATAGAGGGAAGAGGTTAACAACACTGCTTCGCCTCGTTAAAATATGGAACTAAAATAGTTCAAACTATGAATTCAAAGCGCCCTTCAACAATGGAGAATAAATATCACAACGATATATACAGTGCATTTCAGACAACACTGGTCATAGGTATTTACGCAGAAAAACCTTTACGTGATGTTAATGGTTTTTCTACGGTCACTATTTGATTTATTTTTTGTCCACACAGAGTTGGAATGATTTTCGTCAGTTTTTCAGACATTTTTTTGCTTTGGTACAGGCAAATAAGGTTGAAAATAGAGGAAAATAGTAGTTGCAAAATTGTGTTTCATTATCTCTGATAAAAATTCCTGAAATTGCCGCTAAAGCTGCTCCTTTTTTTTCTTTGATTTCGACTTTACTTTTTTGTTCCAGGGCATAAAATGTGTCAGAACCTCATGAAAATTGTTTCAACTACGTGTCGACAAAAAATTAATCAAACACTTCCCGTAAGAAAACCATTAACATCACATAAACGTTCTACTATGTAAATACCTATGGCCAGTGTTATCTGAAACGCACTGTATATAAAGTTCATATCGCCACAGAGTTATTGGTAAAGGCATATGTAACTGAATAAATCATTACCTTTGTTATTATTTTATTTTTATTGTATCTACTTTTCTCCATAAAAGTAGCAAAAGAACCATTAGTGGATTTTTAATTGATAATTTAGGCAATAGTATCTGAGGGTAATGCAGACAACGATGAAACCTCTCATATTTGTTTGGCAGCATATTCCAAAGATTGTATACATACACATATGTGCATGTATGTATATAAACCTAGATGCAAACACAACGATGTTACTTATACTTACTAATTTACCCAGGCGAATGGAAGACATTTTATAGCTAAATGAAACTATTAAACTAAACCTCGAATTCTGTGTATGTATTATGCACGCATGTACGCAAATGGTTCTAGTATAAACTTTTGCAAAACACCGGAATGTTTATTACATTTTGCAGAAACATCCAGCAAGCAAGATATGCCGAACGATTTCGGAGCATCATTGGTCAGAAATTCTATAAATACGTGCGAATGCGATGTTTCCTGTTTTCTTTCGTATTAACGGAGAAAGAAAAAGGAAGAATACGTCGATTGTTTTAATGACGTTGTTGAAAATTGGAACGTATAAAACGTTAAAATAGCACACGCCGTTTCTTTAATCTAAAACGGCCATAAAAAAGAATGTTCGTTGTTGATCTCCGGCTCCTGTTTTCCACATTTTACCGCTTTCTGCTCCTTTAAGGTCATCAATTGTAGAGATTTATGGATAATAATAGTTGGGAATTTAGTGCCGATATTCCTTCTTTAATTATCTCGACTACATAAATTCAGAATACGGATAATATGAGCTCATAATTTTAAAAATAAACTACTGTTTCCTTCACAACATTAATAAATGAATAAGTATGTGAAACTTAGGGCCTTCATACTGGATATAAATTTAAGTAAATTACCTTTTCTCAAAAAAGCTGTAACCTGATTATTTTCTCTCTTCACAAATATTTCAAGAAATTGGTCCACGGACTTAAGCGTAGCTTTACTCCAATAATGCAACTACAGAATTCAAGTAATAAGGCCACGCTTAAATACATGTTGAAGCTTTTAACAAAAAGCAATGTGACAGCTCCAAGTACTTATATACCGTGTTGCCGGATAGGTTTTAAAAGGAGAAACGTTTTTCTTATGGATCTATGAAAAAAGATCCTCTTTATAAAAGCTTTTAATAGTCTTAAACCCCTCAAACATCACTAAAATTTCGAAATAAACTTCTTAATACTGCGTATAAGTTGAAATTTTTATTTACATCGTACTAATTTGTTACATTTTAATTTTGCCATTAATATTTTCTGGCGAAGAAGGTAAATAACTGCTTCCTGGTATAGGCTTCTCTTTAGTTTTGAACTTAGAGGCACATTTTTGGGTGGTGTAGTTTAGCCGTTGGTTGATAGATGGCATATTTTTGTTGTTATCTATTTACGTATCAAAAATTATTGTAAATTTATTATTTTTTATCTTTTGGATGACTATTTCTCATTTGGTTTCTCTTTACATTTTTGTTTGAAAATAATTCCGTTATTGGTTACCATCAAATTGGTTATTTTGTGTAAATATATTTATTAATTTTGAAAAGTATAACAACGTTTTAAATGAAGACAATAGACTCTTGGATTTAGTGTTATCAGATCTCGATTGTAGTGTTGATGTTACCGTGGAGATCACCCTCTAGTACCAGAAGATGTGTACCACCCTGCTCTGAGTATCATAATGATACTTAAGTCACTTCAAAAGCTTACCAATTTTCCTTCCAATAGTGTGCCATTACGATATAATTTTCGCAGAGTTGATTTTCACAATCTTTATAAAAATATCTTGGCAAGTGACTGGAGTTTTCTGGATTCCTGTGTTGATGTTAATACTACGATTGATAAATTTTATACATTACTTTACAGTATATTTGATGAATCAGTACCAAAATTTTTACCCAATAAATCTTCTTTTCCATCATGGTTCTCATCTGAAGTTAAGAGGAATTTAAAGACCAAAGATTTCTGTAGACAGAAGTGGATCTCTACTAAAAACCCAACATTTTATCAAGCGTATTGTAGATTAAGATCTCTAACAAAATACCAAATCTCCAACGCCTACAAATCTTACATTACTTGTATAGAAACATTAATGCAATCTGATCCTAAGCAGTTATGGAACTTTATTCATGGAAGACAAGGGAGGACACGTATTGCTGGTGCCAATGGAGTTGACTTAGATGATCCCAAAGAAATTGTAGACGCGCTTGCTTGCTGTTTCGCCGAAACCTTTTTGCCGACTGGCCCATTGGATTTGCCTCAGAGCCTCCAACAACTGCAAACGTTCAACATTCGTCCGATCTGTGAAGATGATGTAGCTATTATGGCCTCGTCTCAGAACAAATTTACTGCAGGTGAAGACCTTGTACCAAGTTTTTTGATTAGAGATGTTCGCTTCGTATTAAACAATCCTATTGCCAAAATTATTAATTTGGCAATTAGTACATCTACCTTCCCTGAAAGATGGAAGCGAGCAAGAAGTATTCCAATCCACAAGAAGGGCGACAAAGCTTTAATCACTAATTATCGGCCGATCTCTATCTTAAATAATTTCTCTAAGGTTCTTGAGCAATACCTGTACTGTACTATATTTTTCAACAATACATATCGCCACATCAACATGGATTCATGACTGGCCGTTCTGCAACGACAAATTTATGCTCCTTTACTCAGTATGTTAGTGAAATCTTGGATAATCAAGGACAGGTGGATACCGTATACACTGACTTCTCTCACGCGTTTGATAGGATTGATCACAAACTTCTTTTACATAAACTAGATTCTTTTGGCTTCTCTCCTGGATTACGCTTATTAATAGAATCATATTTAACACGAAGATCAAACTATGTTTTCTATAACGGATTTGAGTCACTTAATTCCATATTCACAAGTGGTGTTCCGCAAGAATCAAACCTTGGTCCTCTCCTTTTTAACTTATTTAAACGATCTCTTGCAATCACTTACCTGTTCTGTTTTAGCATATGCGGATGATGTTAAGCTGTTTTGTGCTGTGTCTGGTCGTGATGAAGCTGATCAGTTGCAGCGTAATATTGATCTTCTGGTTATATGGTCAGCGAATAATAACCTGTTGCTCAATACCGCTAAATGCTGTTACATGTCCTTTACAAGGAAAACTAAGCCGTATCAATTTTCTTACTCAATTGATAAACAAACTCTCTATAAAATAAATGTAATCAATGATCTGGGCATAACTTTTGATCCAACTTTATCCTTCTCTAACCATATAGAAATTGTCTGCTTGTCCGCTTCAAAAATGCTCGGATTTCTCATGAGAACTTCACGACACTTTAATGATATCCGACTACTAAAAACACTTTTTTATACTTTCGTCGTCAGTAAATTACAATACGCTTATACAGTTTGATTTCCTTTTTACACATCTCAACAGCTTCCAGTTGAGCGAATTCAACGACGTTTTCTGAAATTTTTGTCATGGAAAATCCACAGCACTTATCCAGAGTGGGGTATATCTTACCATGATTTACTTTGCAGACATCAGATGGACTCATTAAATCATCGGCGCGAGCTCCATAGCGCTCGGTACCTGCAGAAGCTCCTTAACAACAAAGTTGATTGTCCATACTTGTTGTCAACTATATGTTTTAACGTTCCGCGACTGGCATCCCGTCATGCGTCTACTTTCAATATGCCAACACCAAGGACCAATCTACTACTCCGAGCGCCAATCTACCACATGACACGTAATGCCAACATGCAATACGAAGATATGTTTGTCGGTTCCTTTTTCACATGAATAGTTTTTTGTTAAAATTTTCTTTTTTTGCACTTATGTATTTTTTTTCTTTTTTTAATGTACAATGTTTATTTTTTCTTTTGTAATGTATTCACATTCTATACATATATTTTCTTGTCCTGTAATTGGGGTTAATCTGTTGGGCAAATATACTATTATTATTATTATTATTATTTTGTCTCTACTCTTTCGGTTTTGCCTTCTCTCTTCGTATGGAATTTCGAGAATTTATTGACAGCACTTTATTGTCAAATGTTGTCAAGTTAAGACGTTTTCTATGTGTGGTGTGCTATAAAGTTGTGTACCTAGAACCAAATTTGGAATTGGATTATTGTATATTGGAATCGCTTATGTATTCAGCGGATTTAAGTGCACAACTTGCATTAGCGAGATTATTGGATATTGTTTGGATTTTGGATCTTGCTTTACCTTTATGGGATTTTGGAAATGGCTTACATGCACGTGGAAACGTTACCTTGAAAATCTATAAT
This sequence comes from Dynastes maya, assembly GCA_029619315.2. Taxonomy (NCBI): domain Eukaryota; kingdom Metazoa; phylum Arthropoda; class Insecta; order Coleoptera; family Scarabaeidae; genus Dynastes; species Dynastes maya. The sequence continues at coordinate 54,474,412 of JAROYE020000003.1, read as the reverse complement.
TTTCTTGCTCAGAACATCTCACCCGATCAGGTATAGTATTGTAAATACAGTTTACAGTATTTTTGCTAATTCACTTGTCTTTTCATCAGCTTTGTATTAGAATCTTAACTGGTATTGAAATGTTTTATCTCAGGGAAATTGTTAAAAAAATTGGAATTTTGTAAATTAGTAAAATTTTTAACTCTACTATGGGATGCAGTATTTCACACTCTTTTGGCAATTTTAAACGAATTTTGATATCAAATAAATGGAAATTAACGAATGTTAAAATTTAAAAATACAAATTAATCTTGATTTTACGAAGATGTTCCTTATGACATTCACAGGAAATCTGCCTATTCTAACCTCCAACCTTCTCTTCTATCTTGAATTTAGTCTCTGATTTCAATATTAGACAATTTAATCTGGGAACGTAGCCAATACTAGTTAACTCTATGAAAGCTTGACCAGAAGTGATGAATTAATTGGCGTCCCTTTCTCCTTTATTTTAATCGCGATGGCAATTGTTTCTATCCACAGCAAATTTTGATAATTTCTATCCAAATGTAATTTTTGTGATGAATTTCGATGAATAAGGTTATTTTTATAAGTAGCATTAACGAATGACTGTAGGAACACTACTAGATGACTCTGTGATTCAAAACCCCCATGACAATCCTAAACGACGATACCTTAACGAAACCTATTTAATATACGAAATAATGCTAGAAATACCTTTGAATTTAAGTTGTTGTTTGTTTTAGGAGAATTTTACATTAATTTTGAAGAGTTACGAAAATAGGAAGATAAACTAAAGAGGAATAACTTCGCCATTCCTCCACGTTTGTCGTTATCTGGACTTAAATTAAATTTGTAGTACCCCCACTACAAGGTCAGTCGGCCTGGGGGGAAATTGTGCTTACGGAACAGAACTAATAGCCGCAAGAGGGAATTTCATATCTATCGAGTGACCATACTGAACAAACTGTACGTCCACGATTGACTGCTGCGTTTGACGATTTAAATATTCAACATCACAGTATCTACTTGTTGATGATTCGCTGGTTATTACTGTACACTATGTTTGTTTTGGATCTTTGATGTATTACAAGCATTTACTCGGTACGTCTTGTGGAATTATCTCTTAAGCTGCTTCCTAAAGGCACTCCGTTATCTACTTTGGAAGTATATTGGATATCGTAGAAGCTTCAAGTAAAATTGCACCTGTCACCGATGCAATATAGAAGAATCACCTTGTCTATTGGAGTATTACGGTCAGACTTAACCGTTTATTTGTAACGTTTTAATTCTCAACTTATTCGCGAAAGCCCCAAATCCGACAATGATTTGTACAATTTGTGAATTGGTACTAAATTGATACTAAATTCCCACATATGCAAATAATAAAAATTATAAAGACGACAAGTAAAACACTACACAAACAAGGAGAAGTTTACATTTTACATAGCCAACAATATGGTTTCCGTCCTGGTAAGAGTACAAGCAAATTACTTTTAGACTATAACACTATCGACAAAAAAACCTGATGACCGCAAATATGTAACATGTATCTTTATAGATTTCACTAAAGCGTTCGATGCAATCGATCACTTAGAAATTTTTTGAATGTTAGACAAAGTCGGAATTACGGGATCATTATTTACGTGGTTAGACAGCTACCTAAGGAGCAGGAGTTATAAAGTGAAAATCAACAATAAACTAAGTAATTCAAAGATACTTGCCTATGGTGTCCCCCAGGGTAGTATTCTGGTACCAATGATTTACCTTCTCTATGTAAATAATATCGGTATATGTATGTTTTTGTAAATGTCTTTACTACATGTATGCAGTCGATGCATGTTAATCTTAATGATGCCAATGATCAATCTTCAATTAGATTTTCACAATGTCCAGTGTTGGGCTCACAATAAAGGGCTTACCATCAATGCTGCAAAAATTGATGATTATCTGGTCACCTCACTCACCACGCACCACTCAAAATATAATTATAATACACTCACATGTATGAATGTAACTGAATGAAATTGTCGCATACGACATGCAACTGTGATTCTCGCATTGGACTAATCACCAAACATAAATATCTTAGTGTAACGGTGGATCAGTTTTGTTTGTGGGATGTACACTTTCGTGACATTACAACAAAATTACGTCACTTAGCGAACCGATTTTATTACCTGCAATTTTGCTTGTCTAGGCAAACACTAACTATAGTATACAAAGTTTTAGTCTAGTCGATATTGAATTATGCAATACTTATTTGTGGCTCTGCTTCCTCTTGCTATATAAATATCCTTCAGTGTACCCGAAAAATACCTAGCCCCTGAGCTTAGTGCTTATCCGGAGATTTACCGACATAATGACGGTTAAAATGTTATACGGATGGCAACTTATTATGGAATTTTATTTTAATAATAATGCCATGGAAAGTTCCACTGGTAAAAGATGTAGTATCATCTAGATCATCGGCCGATGCACCGAAAGTAAGATAGACGTTGAGACAGCATGCGATGTGTCATCTAGTGTCTAGATCGATGAATTAGTTAGTTGTAAGTTAGATGTAAGTAAGATAACATGGAAATCAGATGTGTGTAAGTAAAATAAAGTTAAGTGGACAGTGCCTGGGACTATCTTTGTAAGAGCTGCGACCCAAAACCCTCTCGCAAGGTAAGTACCAATATATTTATACAATCTAGATACCTATAAGCGTTACGTGACAATAAATCATGAGCACAGTACTATAGTGGTCACGTTTAAGAAATTTAAAGAGATATCCTTTACGAATAAATACGGTAAGAGGACTCTGGATGCACTGGTTCCAAAGTTGCTTGACGACTTCCCAAATGATATGCGTGATCTACATGCATTCTCGGTTTTGCACACAGACAGAAGCAGACAGCTACAATATCAAATTAAATAAGACCGGAATCCAATCGTCACTGATAAGATGATTTACAGCTTAGTGACATCTGAATTTGGTTTGTCTGTGTATAAAATTTTGGTTAGTTATTAGCTGTATTGAATCAATTACAGTGTATTAAATTAATTGTAATTGTATGAAATTGATTGTAATTGTTCAATGATGGTGGTAATAATTAAGCGATGGCGGTTGGCCACTGCGGGACCGTGCAAACTGCGGATTAGCATGATTTGTGCTTTGGCCAGTCGTACACAACTTGATATAAAAGAAGCTGCTGCCATCAAAGCACGTCAATTGAAATTTCAAAACTTTAAATTGAAACTGGTTTACAAACAAATGTACAAAGAGGGATAGATACCTTAAGTGACAAGAAAAGTGTATTTGAGTGAAATTTAACTACAAAAAAATACAGATTCAGCTAGATTAAGAGAGATTTATAATAACTGTGCTCCTTCACAAATACTAACTTTCATTGTCAGTTCTACATACTAATGCATTTCTTCAAGAACTTACGATCTTGACTGAAGCAACATTAGTGTAGAAGCTATCATAGAACTCCTGTCTACTTGTGTAAACACCACCAACTTCCAAGTTGAGGGGAAATTCTATCAAAAAGAATTCGAAATGGTAATTGGATCACCTCTATTTCCCATACTCAGCAACTCAAGCAAAAAAGATAAAAACTTACCCCCTAAAACCGAAAATGTGGTAAAGATACGTTGACGACACATTTGTCATATGGCCACATGGAAAACATACACTGGAGGGTTTTCTACAACATATAAGTAATATCAAATTAACCATAGAATTGCAGGCGGATAGTAAAATACTTTTCCTAGATGCCTTGGTAAGCAAACCAGTCAATGGCACACTAAAAACCGAAGTTTACAAGAAACCAACGAATGTGGGACAATTAGATTCCAACCATCAAGGTGGGCGTGCCAGATGCCAAAGACGTACAGTCGGAAGAACAGACTAGGAAAGGAGAAGAGAAAAACGTAACCAACACCTTAGAACGAAACGGATATCACACATTGGCCAAAGCGAGAAAAACCATCAGTCAAACACAACACCAAACCAATTTGACACAGTATCACAGTCATCCCATACGTCAAAAGCCTCTTGGAAAAACTGCTATAAAAGCAACAAACACAACCAGGTTGTGCAAAGACCAAGCCGGACAATATGAACCAACAAACTAAAAACTGTGTATAAAAAATTCCTATGAATGTGGACGTGCATACATAGGAGAATACATAGTAGATCCCTACATGTGAGAATAAATTAAACTTGGCACAATACGCTTGAGAAGAGAATCATAGAATAAAATGGAATAATGTATCTATCCTGGAAAAGGAAGACCACCAAACTAGAAGAAAGCTAAAAGAAACAGCGTACCTATACGACTACACCACCAAATGCCATCAACAATCTTAACATGGAATCAAAGAAGTCTGGCTCCCATTAATTCGCGAAAGTTGTTGAAGTAAATAAACCTAGCTCTACACCTGTGGCGCCATCTGTCTTGTCTTTAGTAGAGTAAGTGTGGAAAAACCGGGTTGTCACAACGTACACATGTATGTATCGTGTTATACATATAGTGAATAAAGCATATTTTTTAATTATCAGCCATCCCATAATAAAAGTATCAATACCACAACCACGGCCACCACAAGGAAGAAGACAGATTAAGACAATCACTACGCAGTGGACAACATATTCCAACTTCAGCGCAGGGAAGAACAAGCTACATAAATGCAAGTTATAAACAATAAGTTTCTGTCCCCCGCAACAGCTTAGTGGGTAACACGATTGGTAGTGACGAATCAACTCCTGGTTCAAACCTCACTCTAGTCGCGAGCGACGATTAATACGAGAAAAAATTGGGAAAGATAAATATATATGCGAAAAACGATGAGTTTGGCAAGAAACAACCCTTATCAAGGGTCTTAAAGACGGCATAAGAATGTCTGCCGAAACGTCGAATTCCTTAAAGCCAACAAACGAAGGAAAGATCCCCAACAACAACTCAAATATTAATACTCTTTCGTCAACAGTATAACGTCATTGGTTAACATATGTATATGTTCCAGCAACTCTTATTCTATTAAGTTTTACTACCCCAACCGCTTTGAAACACAATTTATTAAGGTTAGTCAATTACAATAGTCTTGGAGTTGGTGTCCTATGTACAAGACACGGTGAGCGAAAAGGTTAAAATAAAATATATCTGTATGTTTGTCTAATTGTAAGTCTTCGTCATATTCACCAAATGTTGAATATTTCATTGGAACAAAACAGTAACATTGTTGATTTGTTCAATTGAACTACACAGTTTGACATTTTTAAGATGTTCTGTGAACAATTAAAATGCATTGCTAATAAGTGACTAAAGGTTGTAATTCGTTGAATGCATTTTGTATTGGCTCAATCGATTTTTTACTAAGAAGTGGGTGCAGTTGTGAAACGTTTTAAAACAGTTATTAAATCTTCCACTAATAAAATCTCTGCCCTTTGTATTCAATTATCCTTTTGTCCACAGCCAGATATATGTAGGTATATATGTGACTGAAAGCAAACCACAAAATAGTAGTAGTGAAAAGTTTCCCTCGTTATATAAATTTACGTAACTATATTTTAACATAACAGTAATTAGTTACAAAACTAAATTACTACGTCATGCCGACACGCTCGAATACCTAAATTGTGAATGAAAATTACCGTTAGAAATCTTATTACTGAATAATTGTTTGAACTAGTCTTCTGTGAAAATACCCTGTAATTACCGAAATTACATGGTAATCAGTTAACATAAATGAATGGAATTTGGTAGTATATTGGATTTTGCAGAGGAATACAAAGGCCCAAAGGCATGTACAGATTATTTCTGGAATTAATTAACGGATACGTTGTGGCTTTAGCACCCGAATTAATTTCAGACCAATATAAAAAATAGGAAGGAGAGATATAAGTGTAGTAGGTATGTAGCCTTATATAACAATTAGAAGCAATGCTATATAAGTGTAACTGCCTCGGTAAAAGTTTGAATATAAAGAAGAGTTTTTGTGTTATGAATTGTGAATAGTTTAAACTATGAAACAAGTCTCTACTAAAATTTTTTCAAGCGATGCCAATATAATACATGTAATACTTGTCCAGTTATAGTTATTTTATTTGAAAAGTTATACAATAAAAATATACATGATTTCTATTATCACTAACCGTGGGTGTGTATTTCGCTTAGGTGCATACTTCGCTGTGTTTATTATTAATTATTAATTTCAATTGACAGAATATATATATATAGGGTGTTTATTAAACATACGGCAAAAATTCAAGGGGTTATTCCATGAAGAATACTTTGTCCTTTGATGATTTTTGAAAAGCCCCTTCGGCGAGAAAAATTTTCGACCAAACCAACATTTTATTACCAAAAATTACATTTGAAGTTTCTTAATCTACAAGAACTGTTCAAAATGACTACCTCCAGCTAGGATGCAAGAATCCAATCTTCTCCTCATTGACTGCCGAACTCTTTCAAAAACACCAGGGCCGTTTCTTATTGAGTTACACCCAGCAATTATCCGATTTCTTAAATCTTCCACATTTTCCACTGGAATAGAATAAACTAATGACTTTAGATGGCCCCATAGGAAATAATCCAGGGGGTTTAAGTCCGGGGGTCGGGCAGGCCATAGGTGAGGTCCACCTCAACCAATCTAACGATCGTATGTTGCTGTTAAAAACTCACGAGCAACCACACTAAAATGCGCTGGTGCACCATCGTGCATAAACCACATTGCATTTCTTGTTAGAAGTAAGTCTTCCTGGTAGAAATACTGGTCCAATTAGCCCACAATTCCTAACCAAACGTTCAACGAGAACTAATGTTGAAAACGATCTTCAAGTACCTCACGTGGATTTCCTTCATCCCACACATGGTTATTGTGAAAATTCCTTATTGCATTTCTTGAGAAATTCGCTTCATCGGTAAAAAGAGTCAGTGTCAGTAGTTGAGGGATTTGAACCAATGTGTGCAAAAGCCACTGACAGAATGCAATCCGTGGAGGAAAATTAGCAGGAAGAAGTGCCTGAGCGCGTTGTATGTGGTATGGGTACAACAAATACTCCCTAAGAATTTTCCAAACAGTCCCATTACTTACATTCAAAGTATTTGCAATTTTTCGAGTAGAAGTGCCTGGATCTTCCTCTATCGTGTCCAGCACATTCTCTTCTAATTCTACCATTCTTACTATCATTGGCCTTCCTGGTCCGCCACTTCGTTTCAATGTGCGTGTTTCATGAAGACGTCGATGAATACTCCTTTGAAGGTTTTTCTATCAGGAACATTACGGTCAGGAAATCGTTCAATGTACAACCGTGTAGCTTCTAATGAATTGTGATCAGCAAGTCCATAAATGAAATGCATGTCAGTCATCTCGGCGTTCGTATAGCGATTCATGATAGAGGACTTCACTAACAAAAGTTTAAGTATTAAAAGACAGAAAATACACGTCAATCAGTCTCAACAAATTTGACACATACAAAATGTTCAATCACGAATCATATTCAAATGAAATCCACGTTTTAACTGATTTACTTTTGTATGTGTGCACTTGCCTATTGTTAGTGGGTAAAACAGCCGTTCATTGTAATCGGAATGTTGTTAAAAGATAACAACGCGTTTTCACAATTTTTTTATACTCGGTAAGTCCAGTGTTGTACGCCATATTTTTATTTCGGCTATATTAATAATTTCAAAAATATCAAAATTGGTTTTGTCGAAAATTTTTCTCGCCCTGTATCTTCGAAACAAAGAGGCTTTTCAAAAATCATAAAAGTACAAAATATTCTTACAATAGTTCATGGAATAACCCCTTGAATTTTTGCCGTATGTTTAATAAACACCCTGTATATATGTATGTGTACAGTTGGCAAAATAATTTATGTCTCCCCCTGTCAGCCAGCGACAACCAATACTACATTCCGCGTGTGACAGAGCTTCGAGTATTTTCAGAATCGCCGCTAACAAAGAGAACAATGTAAACATGTAAATGTAATTGTGATTATGAATTGCTTCCGAATTTCTTATCTGCTGAGTTCTATAATATATTTCCATGAGGTTTGACGGTTTACATCTCTTGAAGTTTTAGTTTATGATTCGCAATTACATATTTAGATTTTACCTTAGTTAGGGTAACGTTACACTTTCGTTAAGTCTGTGCCAAAAATATAATTATTCGCATACTGTAACTATTACCTCATGCAAAAATAATTGTTAGTAGATGTGGTATGATTAATAATTCTAGTGACCGCGCTTTTCTTGAGAATAGTATGCTTAATACGACGGAATGAATATGTCTAAATACATATCATTCATTATAATATTAGAGATATTTGCATATCTGGTTGAAAGCATTCCAAAAGATTTTATAGAAATGAAAATTAATGTTAATTGTAGTATAAAGTGCAAAAATGAATCCTTTTGAATTAACTACAGATATCAACTATAGATATTTCTAACTAGTATATCAGAACAAAATAACATACAGGGCTTTCATTTGAAAACATCCCACCTTGAAGAACTCTTTAATTAATAAAATTATCAAAAATCACTAAGACACGTCCATTTTGTTTTAGAGGGGGACATTTAATAACCTATTCTAATCAGTTTGGGAACTTTCACCCTTCCCACAGTTAAAAATGCCAAATTATAACAAATCAATTTCAAATTGAAACAAACGAATTAATATCAAGTTAGTGGAGCTATTTACTTTATAAATTTGTTTTATGTCATAGTATTTGAATTTAAAATTAATTGTTTACAACATAAAGTCGAGGTGTACTTTTAAAAATAGTTTACACTTTAGCTAACAGAACAGAAATTATTTCTATTTATGGCCAACAAAATTGTTGAGCTCGTAAAACTGCCGTTGGTTTCTCATCGGTGCGTTATCGACTTGGTGCAGAAATTTGTAGAAACTGGTTCGGTAAATAATAAGAAAGTGCCAAAAGTGTTAAATGAAGCCGCGCACACTGAAGTTCTTGATCATTTTGCTATAAATCCAAGAACCTCAATTCTTACAGTTTCCAAGCAAACTAATATTTCCATTGAGTCCGTGCACAAGGTACTGAAATCGAACAAATTCTTTCCTTACAAAATTCAAAATTATCAACAATTGAGCGAAGACGATTATGACAGAAGGATCAAATATTGTAAGGAAATGACTCAAAAAATTTAAAACGATCCATCTTTGGTAAGAAATATCTGCTTCAGTGAAGAATCGATTTTTTTTAATGGATCAGTTAATAAACATAACTGCAGATACTGGGACAATCAAAATCCGCATGTGTTTCATGGGGGCCATACGCAGTTTCCTCAAAAAGTTAATGTTTGCGCTGGTATTCTAGGAAATGATATCATTAGACCGATTTTTCTTCAAGGAAACTTAACTGGACCAATATGCGTTGATCTTTTAGAAAATACCATTGATCCGCTTATACCCAGTCACTGGAAGATCAAGTTGACGCAGGAGAGAATATAATTCTTAACAAGCAGAATCTGTATTTTCAGCATGATAGAGCACCTCCTCATTACGCTTTACCATCGAGAGACTTGTTGGATCGCCGACTTCCGGAAAGATGGATTGGTAGAAGAGGTGCTCTGGAATGGCTGGCAAGATCTCCGGATGTCACTCTACTTGTTTTTTTTTGTGGGGTAATTTAAAAACGCAAGTATACGAAACTCCACCCGAAAGAATTGAGAAGCTCAAAAATAGAATTAACGAAGAATGCAGGCGGATTACCCGTGAAACATTTCACCGTGTGCGAGAAAAATTCGAAAATAGATTATATTATTGCTTAAATAATAATGAGTTTAAAACAAGATAAATTGTATTTCATTCAGAGAATAGTAGTTGTACAAAAAACCGATCGCAAACCCTAACCGATAGCTATTTATAGCTTTTAGTTAAATTGTTAAGTTGAAATTTTATATTTTTGAAATCGGATTTTATAATTAAATCCATGGATTTAATTTCAAAATTTTATTTATTTATTTGGCCAAATTTTTAATAAGGTTCGGTACCTGTACACTGATGTGTTACTTCGGCATCTGTTTCTTTGGAACGGTCTTCAATAGATGGACTGGAAGCTTGGTCTTCCAGTCTTAATCACAAATTACAATTGCGAAAGGCTTTTGACATTAACCACAGGATGTTTTTTACGATCTGTTGTTTCGTCTACACATAACCACAGTTTTTTATCTTTCGACTCTGATTTAACTCTTTTTTCATGTTCACGAGCAGATGGCGCAATTCTTTGTAACGATGCCCGACTTGGTAATTTGCAGTCCGAATATTTATTCCAAAAGAAGACATATGCTTCCTTGTCCAGTAAATTAAACGGTAGATTACATGCAATAAAGGTAACACATAAAATAAATTTAAATTTGTCATAGTGTTGTATGCAATTTTTTTCTGAATGCTGTTTACTATTTACGTAACGTAGACAATCCCTTTTGGACCAACACATTAAAGGGATATTACAAACTACACATTGAATTTTAACGCCATCATAATTTAGGTCAGGCATGTCTGCTATAAATTCTTAGCTTCGTAGCTTTGTCCAACATTGGTCGTTTTCGCGACGTAGGCAACATTTTTAAAACAAACGTAGAATTGCGAAATAGTATTTACGGCAGCGTATATGTATACACAACAGATCTGGTTGAGACTCGCAGTTATACTGAGGGTTGTATCGAATCGCCGCCACTGCCCGTTGGCGCTAATGAGCAATTCTAAGACACCGGTAGGATTCAAACCTACGAATCCCGATTACCGGACGGGCACACTCCTACTACATCGCAGAGTCTTTGTAGGAATGAATCCTTTTTAAGAGCATTCTCTACCAGATTGTGGCATAGGAAACTACATGTAAACCTGCGTCACCCTTGGTGAGAAATGAACCGAACGATTTTCATTGCTTTTTCCCAAAATACAATCTTTGAATCTTTATCTGCGACTTCACCAGATATTTTCACAAAATTATTAAAATTAAGCGTAGAAAATTAATTTAAAGACTTCAAGTCCTTTCAAATGTAAGATAAAAAGCTATTGATTTTAATTTTTTATATAATTAGAAAGATGTGAAAAATTAAACCGGTGGTATGGTAAGTTCCAAGACTCAAAATTCAATATATTTTATTTCATTCAAACGTATTGAAAAATATTAAGATCTCTTGGCGCAGGTAATTAAAACATTTTCAGAAATTGAAACTTATGATGTGTGTGTAAAATGTAACTGAGACGGAGCAAACGCAATTAATCATCTGGAAGGTGACATTTATTATATGGATAGAGTTACAATTTTATGTAGCGGCTTATTAATGTATTTGAAGATTTGCCTTAATTCAGTAAGTACGATGCTTGTTTTTAAAGTAAGTACCGTTTTGAAATTCTGCTACCGTGAGCACTGCGGCGGCTTTCTACACTTGCGCGCTGTGTACCTACATCTGTAGGCATGCCACGGACGCCATTACAGAAAGATTCGACCGTGTTTACGTTTGCTTGTCACTATTTAAAATGTCTCCGCCGATCGAGAATCCGGGCGACTGTGAAATACGCACTATGATTGAGGTGAGAGCTTTTAAAGATGGCCGCACAAATGTCCATGAGGAGGAACGAAGTGAGCGACCTTCTGTCATTACTGAAGATTTGGTTCAGAAGGTTGACGAAAAAGTGAAAGAGAACAAACGTTTTACGATTTCATCGTTATCTGATGAGTTTCCTCAAGTTTCCAGAAGTGTTCTCTATGAAGTTGTGACCAAACGCTTACAGTATCGAAAGTTGTGCTCACGCTGGGTACCGAAAATGTTGACTGAGGTGCATAAAACCAAACGTGTAGCCAGTGTGTTGACTTTTTTTCAGGGATACAATGAGGGGGGTGATGACCTTTTAAACCAAATTGTCACAGGTGACGAAACGTGGGTGACTCACATTACACCAGAATCGAAGCAGCAATCCATGGAATGGCGGCATTCAATATCACCCAAGAAAGTGAAGTTCAAGGAAACAATTTCAGCCCGGAAAATCATGTGTGCTGTGTTTTAGGACAGAAAGGGTGTGTTGCTTGTTGATTTTTTGCCTCGCGGTGACACACTAAATGCCACGGCGTATTGTGAGACCTTAAAAAACTGCGCCGTGCAATCCAAAACAAACGGCGAGGCATGTTGAGTAAGGGGATCGTTTTGCGTCACGACAATGCCCGTTCACACGCAGCTTCTCGAACTCAAAATCTCATCGCATCTTTTCGCTGGTAACAACTTGATCACCCTATATACAGTCCCGATCTTGCGCCCAGTGACTACCACTTGTTCCTGCATTTGATGAAGCATCTGGGTGGTCAGCGCCACTACGACGATGATGAGGTCAAAACGACTGTTGTGCAGTGGTTGTTAAATCAGGCGGCAGACTTCTATGACGATGGGATTGTAAAGCTGATTGTACGATACGATAAATGCCTCAATATTGATGGAAATTATGTAGAGAAATAGAATAAAGTACAGGCTTTCGTGTAAAAATTGTTAAGAAAAGTTTACTTGTTTTTGTTTTATTTGAAAACGGTACTTACTTTAAAAACACGCCTCGTATAATACAGTATAGACCAATTTGAGTTTGAAATTTAGATAAGCAATAATTATGCAAGATCTTTTCTATAGATTTATATTTTGCTTGGCCAGCATAAATGATATGAATGTTCAGAGGAACGCTGATGACACCGGGTAGGCAGAAACCGTCGGCTAGTGCTTACTCTTCACATTGCTTTTGCCATGAGTGACTCCATCAATACCATGAGCTGTATTAGTCATTATGCTTATTGTTTTTAAGTACTTTTTGGATATGACTCTATATCCAGGCTTCTGCTGGAGGCTTCTTGTACTCAACTCCAAATTTTGAGCAATAGTAGCTCGCGGTTGCTTTATCTTCACAATGCTGCTACACCGAAATTAAAATTTAAGTTAACACTAACAAGGGAACACCGGCAACCCGGACTCCCCCAAAAAATTGAAATTTTGTGGATTTGTAGAGGGGCCCAAGGTAAGAACATCCCACTTATTTTTATCGGCGGAATCCTCCGTAGGTGGGGTGGAGGGCGCTCTTAAGAAAAAGCTACCCATTTATATTTGTGCAAATATCTCGAAAACTATTGGAGATATTGAAAAAAAGTTAAGACAAGTTTTTAATTGTTTGAAGAGGACTATATAATAGCATAACCCTTATTTCAAAAAGTATTAATTTTAATAGAAAAATTACCCCCACCCCAATCCTTTTGAAAACTTTAAAATTTTTAAATATCGGAGAAGAGGGGCTGTTCCATACTGAATTCAACGGTATACATTGTTATCATTGAGTTTTACCTTTCAATCCAAAGAAAAAGTATTTTGTCATATGAAAGTTGTACCAATGGACTTACTATACTATACTATAATTGAATAAATACATATTTAATAACACTTTTGAAATAAAAAGTATTTCATAATAATTTATCTAAACGTCTAGACGTCTGATAATAAACTTGATCTGATCTGCTAGTATGAGTAGTTATTATTTGCTGAATTATACAATAACAACAACAAAGAGATTTTATCGCGAAAGTGTTTTCGTATGCGTAATTTAATAAATATTAGAATGGATTGTCAAACACAAGTAACCGTATTATTTACATACATACTGTCTAGTATTAAAATCATTTTATTAAACATCAATAACATCCTGTATATATAGAATTGTTTTGAAGTGATATATTTAGATAGATAATGAAAAATTCTGTCATTTAGTTGCTGATAAGTTCATATATATATATATATGCATACGACCATACTTAAATGTTTATAATTAATATTAAAGTAATCACTTCGAGAACTCACAATCAGAGAAAACGCGACGAAAAGAATGGCACGAGTTAACATTGCCAATATTCTGTACATGTTACAAATAACTTTTAAAATTGAAAGTATTACCAGAACTCCTACGACACCAGACGAAATAGAGTTGCACGACGCCTTAAAAAATATTATTGTTAGAGCTTCTGAAGAAGGTATGTTTAGTTTCGAAAATGAAATGAGTTTGGAATTTGAATCGCCTTCAGAACCACATGAACCACAGTTTGTTGAATCACTATCTCAAGAAGAAGCTAATGAAAATTGGAAAGAATATGTACCTGAAGAAGGAGGTAGCGTTGTAGATGCTAACTATAAAATTGAAGCTGTAGAATTTTGGAGAAGTGGGAAGAAAGCAAGACGAACACTCGAAAGTGTTAAACAGAAGTTTAAAAAGGTAAAATCGCTGCAGCAGTTGTATAGATGGGAAAATAGCGTTAACGAGAGCGGAACCAACAGTGAAAAAGCCAGATATATCGCGGAAGAAGTACTTACACAATTTCAAGACGCGCTAACACGAGGAAATATAGTGCATGATATGAATATTCGACGTTGGGCTTTAGAGGCAAAAGACAAAGTTGGATATACAAGTTTTAAAGCTGGACATTTGTTACACATTCTGCTGTGTCTGATACAACTGAATTACGCGACGTAAGCGATTGATTTATAAATCAAGTGAAACCTTATATTAGTTCTCTTGGAAGAGACTATATTTTTAATGCAGATGAGAGTGGTTTTAATATGGAAATACACTCTGGTCGTACATTGTTTTCACGAGGTGAAAAGCACGTTGAAGTCACTGTACAGTCTCTGCATTCTATTACTCATAGTTATACCATAATGCCTACTATTTCCGCAAATGGAAGATTATTGTCTCCACTTTTCCTAGTTTTGAAAGAGGTAAGCGGTACTTTCTTTTGTATACCACTGTACAATAAATGTAAGGCGTTTTTATCTTGTAAGGTTCACACATTATAATTTAGTTAACGCTGCAACTTTGAAAGAAAATAAAATATGAATGTATATATGTATGTATGTGTGAAATTTATATGTTTGCAAATACAAATTGCAATGTAAAGTTTGTCATTCTGCAAAACAACTAGTTACTCTGTTAAAAATTTCCCAACTCCCAAATCGGTATGTTTGTGTACATCATAAAAAATGTTTGTAATATTGTTGATATTAAAGTAACACAACCAGATAAAGTTAGTATGGTTAGATAACTAACTCTGAACATCCTACTGCAAAACTGTTATTACATATTCAATTATAATAAATAGTACGTCCCCTGGTACACATTTCACATGACAAAATATTTTTTTCTGGAATGAAAGGTAAAACTCAATGATAACAATGTATAAGGTTGAATTCAGTATGAAACATCCCCTTTTTTCCGATATTTAAAAATTTTGGACTTTTCAAAAGGGTTGGGATGGGGGTAATTTTTCTATTAAAATTAATACTATTTGAAATAAGGGTTATGCTATTATTTAGTCCTCTTCAAACAATTAAAAACTTGTCTTAACTTTTTTTCAATATCTCCAAAGTTTTTCGAGATATTCGCACAAATATAAACGGGTAGTTTTTCTTAAGAGCACCCTCCACCCCACCTACGGAGGATTCCGCCGATAAAAATAAGTGGGATGTTCTTACCTTGGACCCCTCTACAAATCCACAAAATTTTTTGGAGGAGTCCGGGTTGCCGGTGTTCCCTTGTAAGCCGAATAAGTACGAATTGCGGACTCTCAAGCAATCATTTTTGCGTACTTTTGCCCATCTATATAACATTCTAAATTTTTGAATTGTTTGAGGTTATGCTTATTTGAAATAATGTTTTTTCATGTTATTACTAACTTTAAGCTGAAGTTAAAGCTTTAATACACGATCGTTTTAGTAACTTTTCACTACTACATAAAGAATTACAAGATATACAAGTCACTTCTTTAAAGTTGCTCGTGAAAAGAGTCATGTAAACGTCTGTTGCGTACTGTTGTCCTCAACTTTACCCCACAATATATCTTTTGCTACTAGAACGATTTTTTTTTTTACTTCGACTATGAGTAATTCTAGCAATAATACACAGTAGTGTATGATTACTCGTATTATGACATATAGTAAAGCATTTTGAAAATAGGTAAATTTTAAACTTATTACAATTAACAGCGTCCTGCCAAGTCACATTATTTAACATAAATCTATATCAACATTCCCAGCATAATACATTAACAATAAGTTTTCATTGTGGTAAATTTAAAGACTTTTAAACAAACAAGAGGAACTTTCAGAAAATGAAATCTATTAAAGCTTGCGTAAATCATTACACAATTAATTCTTTCTGCACAGATTGCTTGCCATTTGTTCCAATGCTTGAGCGCCGCGTAACTCCACAACCGTTTCATTTTAATTCGTGCTGTATTCATTGATGAAAATTGATTTATTTATTTATACGAGCACGTAAACTTGGCAAACGCGTCTGCCTTATATCAAAACGGCATATACTAACGTGTACTGTTTTTATACGGCTTGGATTGTTAACCCTATTCGTTGATATCGGCGGACGCATTACAGCGATAACGAGCACATTAAACTGGAAAATTTCAGACGTTTAAATCCGTATAGAGCTAACTATAAATTTAGAATTCGTGCACATATACACAAATTTATGAGTAATCTATGCAGGTATGTAAATAATCACGTATGTATATATTTACGTATATTACAGTTTATTACAGTTTAGCTTATGAAGAATTTTGCCGAAATAAATCAATCGGTGATCTAACGGTTTAGAGATATTCGCAAATATTGAATACGGTATTCACTAAATTAAACAAATAGTACTAAACCCTAACCGTATAACGTTTCACTTCACGGTCTTATATTGTAACTCTGTGTAGTACGGTAAACTTCGGTTATAGTTATAGCTAAAGACCGGGTTATATGCACAAAAAAAACTTGAAATATGCGCATATGCACGTTTTTCGTCAAAATATGCAAAAAACCGAACAAATATGCAACTGAAAATTCCAAATAAAAATGTAATTCAGGTTTATTAAAAACAGACATGGTGTACTAAGATATAATGCAGCTAACAAACTAACACATTTAAAATTGTGCAAAAGTCTAAAAAGATCTTAAAATACATCCAAATATTAACAAATATGATTAATTTGTTATTAATTTCTATTATAAAAGCACTTTATTACTAAATATTTCTCAAAATTTTCTACTAAAAAATTGTGTCGTTTATCTGTGAACATATGTTTATACACTGAGAATGTCCTTTCCACATATACTGAAGTTATTGGCGCATTTTTTAGTATGCATATTGTTTCCGCACTTAAGCTACATCTTTCGTTAAAATCACCTTTTAATATGTTAACAACTTCTTATAACATACCGTATCTCGTATTTTTCGAAATCACATTTTCGCATTTTTTATTTATAGTAAGTCCGATTTTACCCCGCACTTTAGCACATGATTGTTGAAATTCGTCCACGAATTCAACGGATTCTGTTAAACTCAAAGTTGTGTTCTCCAATGCTAAAATAGTTGCTGGAACAAGACTATAGTTGCATTTAATTAATGACAATTGCTGGGGTAGTAGTTTCTCGTTGAACAATCTATGCGATTCCGTAACACATCGAGAAGAATCCGTAATCTCCGAAAGGACGGTTTTTATTTCTGCAAAATGATCCGCATAAAATATGGCAGCATTCAACCATGTACTCCATCTTGTAGTTATAGGTTGAGGAGGAAGTGGTGTATCTCGCAGTCGGTCCTTGTACATCTGAATACGTAGCGGAGCCTTTAAAAACTCTTTCTTCACATTACTAATTAATTCATTGACCAGAGGAAATTGGTTCCGCATTTCTTCAGCAACCCTGTTGAGGCCATGAGCAAGGCATGTGACATGAAGTATTAGTATTAGTAATTGTACGGAATTCGAACCATATATAGTGCCGCGTCTGACAGTAGTAGTAATGCTTCAGGCAATAAAAAATTACGTAATCCTTCTTGAATAAATCTTCAAATTGTTGCATTATTTGTCCTTTCAAGCTGCTTTAAAGAAATTCAATATGGTCTGTTAGAGATATTTTCCTTCAAGATTCCAATCAGACTGTGAGCTATGTAACGCCCAACATTATCCGTTGTCTCATCGACTATTATATAAAAATGATTGTCTCCAACTAATTTTCTTATTTTGTTGTGTCAGTATAAGTACTACCCACTTCACCTTTTCTTAAGTGTACAATATGTGTACAATGTTTTTGAAGAAACGATTTAAAGTTTGTATTATTTAACTTATTAAGGGGAATATCAGCACTAACTAAAGCGCGACATAACTCTTCATTAAATAGTTTCTGGTCGGTTTTCTTTTTTTCCAATTCAATGCATTGTAAAATTGACTGGTTCTTTACTCTACAATTTTTCTGTTTGGCAGCATGTGAAAATGTCTTGATATGTTGGTCTACTTGAAATTTTTTTCTCAGGGGATCTGAAGTGAATAATATAAAATTTCAACACTACTCTTGGAAATGCTGTGTTAATAAATTTTTCCACGTTAAGTACATCCCCAAATGTGTTACACACGTGTCAAAAATTTCTTAATACCGATATATAGGTGGTCAAGTTGAATTTTCTTAAGAATATTTCAAGAAATTCTACATTCTTTAAAACTTTCAACTCCTCCGTGTCTTTCTTTAGCCACCGTGTATATGGATTTTTCAGTTAACAAACAGTAAACTCTAGTTAGAATTTGTAAAGCGGATGTGGGGACACCTTACATAAATTTTACCTACAAGTCACGAAATATTTGTATTTTTTTTTTAATTTACATTACAATAAAAAAGCTTAAGAAAAGTACTTACAATTTTGCAACACACTGTACACAACACTTTTTCGTTATCCCAACGAAGTTCAGGATGAGATTTAATCCAAGCTACTACTACTACTACTAACATTCGGCATGATTGAACGAACGCTTTCACTGTACACTCGTATTCACGATTGTTTGGGTGACTCCTCGTTTGGAAGCACTGACTTACTTTTTTAAATGAAACCACAACCTTACACTTAAACTGCATTTATTTTCACTATACAAGCTGGTACAACTTTCTTAACCGTTTATGAGATGTCTTTGCTTCCATTTAATAATCTAAAAAGAACAGTTTCATAAGTTTTGGGGCCTAAACAATAATATTGATGTCAATATTAGATATGTTTGAAAAAAAAATATCTCCTCCGAATAAGATAAATTTTATTTAATTACTAATCGTAGGAGTATGAGAGAATGTAAAAATAATTTATGAGGTATTGATTTGTCCCGGTTTTAAAGGTGTTTATAATTGCAAAAATTTATGATTCCTTTTATTGAAATTGTTGTTTTTAACCTCTTAATATGATCTCATTTCAACCTAGTTAAGAAATCATAATACTCTGTGAATGTACTCTATCCATGTGCTCAGTTATATAGAGCTCAAAAGAGGATATGAGAAAATTAATAAGAAACCAAATTAAAAGAAGCATTATAGTTTAAGGTAGATACTAAATAATAAATATAAAGATAGTTTCTACGGTTAAATCAAATTTACAGTCAACACTCATAATAAATTGTATTTTATAAAATATTCAGACACTTAATATAAAATAATTATCATTACCTAACATTGTTATACTTTCACCACTGTGATGTCGATACATATACCGGCCGGTCGGAAACGACCCGAACGCTATAGTTGAATCTTGCATTGCGAGACTGCGACACGCAGCACTTTGCTATCTAAATGTGAGTCATCAAAAAGAAGGATTATTCAAATTAATGATTCATTGAATTAGAGTTTTTCTTAAATTCTAAAAGGCATTGTTAATTTTTGTATTTATAAGTTATTTATTTTGAATGAATACAGTTGCTTGTTCATTGAAACTGGGAATCGTAGCATATTAGTACCAAGGTTGATTTTTTTTTGTTCTTTCGAGTGCGACGGATTAACTACAAATGCCCATATGAATATTGTACGTACCCGATCGAATCGACGATTTCCACATAGTATGTTTTAAAGAATACATACTTCTTCAATTTATGTGTACATTTGTACATAAACCCCAACACAATTTCTATGTAGTAAGTATTGGGGCAAATCATACATTAACATTTTTGACCACATATATGAGGAGAAAAAATTTGAAAATTAGACTAAACCCAAAATATTTACAAACGTTAGCAATGAAATAATTAACAACACTGACAACAGAAAAGTACGATTTTGGTATGCACTATCTAGGTGAGTTAATCATGTATGTACAAGGGCAAACGTGATATACAAAGAAATAACAAATATAGAAGAACGTTCTGTGTGATGAAGAATGCGTGCGCATCGCACTATACGCTGCATTGTATAGTGTGATGCTTAGATGATTGTTATATATAAATTCACAAAACGCATTTTGTGAGTTTACATATAACTTTGTGTTATTGAGAATCCCATAAGATGTTATTAAGAAACAATAGATATGCTAGGCCGGTTTTGGCGTAAAATTCCATAAGATTTAACGTAGGGTTCCAAATTAACTTTTTATCTCCACCACTCCTACTTCTGACCGTGACGTCATAGGCCCCGCCCGTTGTGAAACGCGGGTCAAGTGTACCAAGGGGTCTTAGGGTGTACTTGGCTTGGTAGGAAATTTGAAACGCTTGAAGTACCAAAAAGGCCTTAAGGTCTACCAGTGGTAATACAATGGCTTCGGGTGATTCGATTTTAACGTCGCAACGGCCGTAGTTCTTACGGGGGCTAAGATACCGCTCAGAGATGAGGATGACGCAATACATGTGGAAGTACCAAGTGCCGTGCTGGCCATTCATTAAGGAACGGCTTTTGAACGGGTCTTGAACGGCTTTTAAACAGGTCTTGAACGGGTATTGAACAGGTCTTGAACAGCTTTTGAACAGGTCTTTAACGGGTATTGAACAGGTTCTGAATGGGTATTGAACGGGTATTGAACAGGTTCTGAACGGGTTTTGAACCGCTACCTGTTCAGAAGCCGTTCAAGACCTGTTCAATACCCGTTCAAGACTTGTTCAGAAGCCGTTCAAGACCCGTTGAAAAGTCGTTCCTTAATGGACGGCCAGCGCTGGACTTGGTACTCCTACATGTATTGCGTCATCCACATCTCTGAGCGGTATCTCAGCCCCCATAAGTATCCCCCAATGTATCATCACTAGTACACCTTAAGGCTTTTTTGGTACTTCACGCGTTTCAAATTTCCCACCAAGCCAAGTACACCTTAAAACCCCTTGGTACACTTGACGCGCGTTAAAAACGGGCGGGGCCTATGACATCACGGCCAGAAGTAGGAGTGGTGGGGATAAAAAATGAATTTGGGCCCCTATGTTAAATCGCGCCAGAACCGGCCTAGCATATCTACTAGAAACATCTTATGGAATATTACTTATTTAATGTGAAATTACTTAGTTTTCCTATAAATTTACAAATATGTAGTTATATGTACAATTCTATCACATTAACTTTTATGCATATTTTACAAAACTGATCGATCTGATTGCTTTTTAAACTTACATAAATTTGTACAGTGTAGACTGTTTGTGTATTTTTCTGCATTTTGTATTTGAGATTTGAGAGGAAAGACTTATTACCGGTTTGAATTTTGGGAGTTACATCATATTTGTTTAAATAATATTCTAATTTTTCAGATAAATGTGGTACATTGAGTTTGCTGCGGTTATTTTGTTTACTGCGGTTTTCAGTATTTAAGAAGGTAATTCTGATATTAATAATTTTATCGTTCGTATGCTCGTCTTTCGCAATTTGTACTGTTTGCATTTTTACACAATCCTTTTGTACATATGTACAATATATATGGTAAAAGAAATTATAACAGATACATTAAAATTCAACTGCATCCAAAATTTCTAGTTGCAGGTTAATAAAAAATGTTTAGTAAAGAGAAGAAAATATAACATTAACAAAATAAAACTACCTGCCATTAACTAAAAAACGACAAAATATTAATAATATAAAACGCCATTTAAATATATTATAACGAAATAAAGGTTCTGCAATTGGTAGGGCGGAGTTAAAAGAAACAGTAACGCTTGTGAAACATTAAGTACACCATATATGACACTATAACACTTACACTGTTAATGCGATTGGTACATAATTATTGCAATATTGCTAGTAACTTTAGGAATACGGAACATACAAGTGCTTCTTGTACCTCAAACCTTGAATTCAAATACTAAATAGTAGTAAATTTTGTGTCGTTTTTAAACGAATAATTCTTTGACACATCCTTCCTGTTTCCGCAAAATAAGGTAAAATATAAATGCTATGGCATACTTTTTCATTGTTTCCTCTTACTTTTTTTTAATACTAAACAGTCGCATTAGAAAAATAATTACGTAAGAGTAGCTTAACCTACGATAAGTTGTCAGCAAAACCAAATTAGTTCTTTTAGTGGAAGGAATCGTTTTGTATAAAGATCAAATTACATAACAGTAATAATAATGTTTATTTATGTCCAACAAGTAGAAACCCATAGACGGACACGAAAGAAGACATACAATACAATAAAAAAGAAAAATATTGTTTACTGAGTATGAGAAAATTAATAATTAACATACTACAAAAAACAATAACTAATGATATGATTTCAACTAGCTTTACATTTTGAAAACATCACCAATGCTGTTCCCCAATCTGGTTATCACTGCAATAGGTGAATGCTTCATTATGTTTGTCTTGACTTGAGGTGGTACGAGGGTGGTCTGAATCCTGGAGTTTAAACGTGGAATGTGATGCTCTCCAAACAGTAAGGACAATCTATCTTATTATTGATCAGATTTAGTAAGAATTTACAGCATAGTCTATCACGTCGTTCCGAAAAGGATGCTACACTGTGTCTTTCGGGTAAGTTCCGTGCAGTTTATACAACAAGAACTTGAAACACTTGCGGTTAATTCGATCAAGTTGTAAACAATCACATGCATAAAATGAACACCATACCAACGGTACGTACTCTAGCTTACTAACGACATAAGCTTTGTATACAATTTGAAATAATTGAATATCGGCAAAGTAACGTCATACACGCATCAGGAATCCAAGAGACCCGAACACGTTTTTGCAGACTGACATAATTTGTGGTTTAAAGGTAAACTCAGTATCGAAGAGAACACTAAAGTACTTAAATTCTGTTTTTCATTCTAGAGAAGTATTACTGACATTGTAATCCGCAATGATTGGGGTCCTGAGACATATATATGACACAAACCAACATTTCTTAATGTTAAAGTTGAGGTTGTTGGTTACCAAGTAACAAGTTTATTTAAATTTTCCTGTAACGAGATCACATCATTGTTAGACAAGAGATGTGCATATAATTTAACATCATCGACGTAGGACATCACTAGGCAATTAAGACTTGTCAAGAGATCATTTACGAAGAGATTGAATAAGAGAGGGTCCAAATTTAAGCTTTGTGGGACTCCTGTATGTAAGTCGAATTTTCTGGATGCAAAGCGATTGTAGGAACATAACACGATTAGTTGGATAATACGTACTTCTACAAAGGTGTTTAGAAAGAAAACATGATTTCTCAACTTCCTTTATACGAGCAAAATTATAATTCCCCTAAAAGTTAATTTTCGTACAACAATAGTTACATCTTAATGCGCAGCTTATTTATTAAAGTATGTTGTTATGAGATAAAAATATAATCTAATGAATTCAAAATTTAACTCTAAGATCTTCCATATAGCTCAAAGGGTGTTACTTATTATTCAGTGCTGTTAAAAGTTGGAATTGAACAATGTTATTGGTAAAGAATTAAATGAAGTGATAGATTGCTCTTGGTGAAATATTTCTTGTGCTCAATCAAAGAAAATACTCATTTGGTAATACTTTCATAATAGTTTATTAATACTATATGAACATTTCACCTTACGGCATCATTCAAGGAGATTTAAAACTAAAACTAAAATTCTTACAACAAGTATACAGCTAAGTATAGTCACAATATGGTAATTAACAGCGAAAAAAACGGTATACCTAATTTAGTTTTAAGCGAAAAAACAATCAAATGATTTACTAAGTGGGAGTTTGTTACATCTGTGTGGTCATTTAGGATATTATTATTATTACTATTATTATGGTCGGGCCGTGGCACATATGCCTTTAGTCTCTGCGACCTTAATAGTTCTATTGTAACAAAATGCCCTTATGTGTGTTAGAATAGTTGGAGGCTTCTAATAAACCTCAGTACTACTCTAGGATCTGTTTCTTTCAGTTCAGTAAGTTCCAGGAATGGTCTACTGAAGTATTGGTGTCGTATGCGACTAATGGCAACACATTCACATACGATGTGTTCTGCCGTCTGCAGATCTACTTGGCGTAGACGGCAGATTTGATCTTCAGCTTTTCCTAGTTTAAATAGGTGATATTTTAGGACTACATGGCCTGTCAGAAATCCTGCCAGCAATCTGAGATCCCTCTTGCTGAACGATAGCGCTATTTTTGCTGTCTTTGGCGAGCCTGATATGAGTGGCTTCGCCTGTTTTTTGTCCTGGAACATTATCCCAGTACGAGGCCTTTTGATTGTCCTCCCATGTCTTAATCGTTTGTTTTGTGTGGCTCTTTTGCAGACCACAGAAGGGGTTAGAACCAATGAAAGGCATGTTCGCTGCTTCTTTAGCCAGCTTAACTGCCTTTTCATTTCCTTTGATCCCTTGGTGGCTTGGGACCCACTGTAAAGTAACGCGGTTATTGCGTCCCAATTGCCTAATGCTCTTGGTAAAATATTTCTTGTACTCAATCAAAGAACATACTTATTTGGTAATGTTTTCACAATATTTTATTAATACTATATGAACATTTCATCTTATGGCATCATTCAAGGAGATTTAAAACTAAAACTAAAATTCTTAACAACAAGTATACAGCCAAGTACAGTCACAATATGATAATTAGCAGCGAAAAGAACGGTACACCTAATTTAATTTTAATGGGAAAAACAATCAAATGATTTATTAACTGGGTGTTTATTACAACTGTGTGGTCATTTAGGATATTGCTCGGATTCAATAGTAAACCCCCTTGTATAAAATAGCCTTCTAGAACGTCCATTTTATAGCTTTTATAAAACATTTAAATTTTCAAATGTACATGCATGCCCAGTTTCTAACATATGTGTTGCTACACGTGAATGATCTTTGTTATGAATCGTTTATTAATTATTTTGAAAAAACATTGCTTCAAAGCTACAACTCAAGTACAACGTCAGTGGCAGCATGGTTTAGATGTGTGGATGATGCTTTTTGCATATGGTCAGGTTCTGATGGACAGTCAAATAACTTAATAAACTTATCGAAAGCATTCAATGCACAATTGGAAAGGAGCAACCTAATCGTTCACTAAACTTTCTAGAATTAAAAATACAGATTACAAATATTTCATTGGACTTTAGCATTTATAGGAAATCAACCCTTTGTGATACATTAATAGGCCAACAACTTTTAGTTCTATGATATTTAGGCAATTGAAAGTCCCTATGACATTTGACAATTTCAATAAAGAACTCAATAGAATTAAAGAAATCGCGCACTAATAATCGCTATAATTCTTTCTTAACAGACACTTTACTAACGAAAATGCGTTGTAATATAATTGGCATTCTCCTCTAATTAAGAACTAAGTTTAAAACAATAATAAGCAATTTTGATAATATTTCATTGCAAAGTAGCCTTCTGTAACAATAACACCCTAAGAAATCATTTAGTTAAATATAAAAGAGCGGACACCAAATTCAGTAAATCGGGTATTTATAAGATAAATTATAACAATTGTGAAAAATTTTATATAGGCCAAACTGGACCCAATTGTAAACTAAGGTTTGATAAACATATGCGTTCTGTTAGACAAAGACAATCCACGTGTAGCCACAAATATATTAGCAACTGGGAATGTACATTTGAAAATTTAAATGTTTTATATAAAATAAATAAAAGTCATAAAATGTTCGTTCTAGGAGACTATTTTATAAAAAAAAGGGTTTACTATTGAATCCAATCAAAAAAAAGGTTTGTTCCTTTAAAACTACGTTAGATAAATCAGTTTTTCGTCTCTAATTACCATATTATGACATTCTACTTGCCATGTATCATTGCTGTTAAAAATTTTAGTATTAGTTTTGAATCTTCTAATGATGCCATAAGGCGAAATGAACATAGAATATTAATAAAATATTATGAAAACGTTACCAAGTGAGTTTTTTCTTTGATTGGATGCTACTGGTAGAATAAAAGATGCAAGTATGGAATATGTTGGTAGTATGGAATACTAAGGTTTCTCAATGACCCATGAACAAATTTAGCATTTCCACCGTTTAACAGAAGCGATATTTTAAACTGCGTGATTCAAAACTTTGATAGGTAAGTCTATATGAGTGATTATTTGTTTTCGTAGCTTGTTATTATTTGAGTGTCTGCTGCTATTGACTAGTTTTACAAAAGTACTAGTGCCATTTGTTATTTTTTAATACGTAACGAAATCTAAACTAAAATATTTACAATGTGGGTTGTTAGAAATATGGAACACCACTATTCTGTATTTGCACACACGTTTCTTCACATATGTTTTCTATGAAAGCTTTCCTTTTTTTGCCTTAGAATGCCAGGAAGAAGTCAATGTCGAATTTATAAAGAAAAGAAAGCAGTACAGTGAAGAAGAAATGAGTCTGGCAATTACAAAGGAAAAAGTTATGTTATTAAGGTATGTTATTGTTGCAATCATAATATCTATAGGATCTATCAATAAATAAATGTAATGTAGCAAATTTCCAGTGTATTCCATATTTGCATCCCAGTTCCTCAAGTAACAATTTAGGAATTTTTTTCAAGAGATTCTTTTTTTCGAGAATGTGTAGTAACTGTTTTAAGTATATTGTAGTGAAATTGAACTTTAAATAACTCGATCTATAACGAAGATGTACTCATAAAACAAAATGGTATTCCATATTTACATCTTCTACTCTGTATACGACGAGCCCCACCTAATTTGATCGCGATTAGTATTATCACCTGCTTATTGTTATTGTTCCAATCCCCGTACTTGGACCGTCAATATACTATGATATGCGAATATATTCGTGTACGGTAGGTTGTCATCATTTTCTGTCTTCATAGCCCGCAATTTCATATTAGTGTTCAAGAAAATTTCGTTTATCCTGTCATAGTCCAATGATGGGTAAAAGACTTTTCATTGTTAATGAATACAAACTCAATACACCCATTATAGTGGCAGTCATTACGTCATTAGTTGAAAATACATTACGTCGCATCATCTCTATAGTAAAGTTCACGCGATGCATTTTCACCCGTTTTCATTCTTGAGAAAGGTACGATGTACAGTAGACGGATGCACATGAATACAAAGGAAAAAAATTAATATTTTAGAAACATTTGACAAGTTATTAAAGATGAGTTGAGGAAATGTAACCGCTCATATGGCAACTATGTATCGGCATTATGTAACGAAAGGCCCTATCCCGAACTACTTTGTGTACCTATGAGAGATTAGGTTCTTATTTTATAAATATGTGTTTTAAAGAACTTATTATTTTGTTGTTGTATTCATTATTGGTTATTATTATTAAAGCCTCTAGATCCCTAATTG
Organism: Dynastes maya; assembly: GCA_029619315.2. Taxonomy (NCBI): domain Eukaryota; kingdom Metazoa; phylum Arthropoda; class Insecta; order Coleoptera; family Scarabaeidae; genus Dynastes; species Dynastes maya. The sequence goes on along the minus strand of JAROYE020000003.1, from coordinate 54,446,864 downwards.
ATTAAAAGTGATAGATAGCTGAATATTTCCAACGTTTCGGTTACATGTAAGGAATTTTTCTCTAGATTTGCAAACTCACGCGACATTTACCATCAGTACCACCGACTAAATTTTATGTAACTGAATATTTTTACTCTTATTACCGTCCTGCGAATGCCCTTAAACTCTTTAAAATGCATGATATAATGGATGTTGTAAAACTCTGCTTACGATAGGAAAATTCTTTGTTCTTATAACTCAATTTTCTTTTATATATAACGACAATTTATTCAAGGCTTTGTTTAAAATTTCGTTTTTGGAGCTCTTACACAGGAACAATGGTCATAAATTTGCTACACCATAACTTATTTACGTATACTAATATAAATTAAGTTTAGAAGCAATATTCGAGCGTTTTCCTTACTCTCACTGCTACAATTCTTGCAACTACAAAGCTCTAACGAATAATTGAGCCTTGTTTTGCGATATGCGCTTGATATTATTTTGAAACATATGCATGCTTATGGTGAAATAAAGAAACTAGAAACAGATTGTGAATTTTCGATTCTTACCGGCACGGAGGCATTTTCCTCGGCGGTGGTTCCCCCGTCGGGGGGCACATGACCAGCCTTGGCGACGAGGCCCGCCGGCACCCGCACCGTGAGGCGTTCTTGATCTGTACCCCACTCACACGTGGTTCCCTCGTAGACCACTGCACTCAGTGCATTTCCCGCACTCACTCTCTAGACCTGTGTATGATACGGCACGTATGAAATATCTAAACGGATCAGTTCGTTCCAGTCTTCGACTGTACTCAGACACGGCTAATGTAACCGCTAAAATTATTTGTATTGTAAATACCAACGGTATAATATCGTGTTGCCTCAAACATAATATATTCTTGTACACTGTCTATATATGCGTAAATTCTTTCTTTTATTTTCTTAAGTAGAATTGTTGGGACGTTAAAACCGCGTTAATATGTGGCAATTGATTTATTTCACTTCTTGTACCGCACGTTTGATAATTCCTTCAAAGCGTAATATTATTGGACATAATTATGATGATGATAATCGGCACATCACTCTCTCTTCCTTTATATTCTAACCTTTACGGACACCTGGCGGATTTGAAACGAATCACGAATGGGTTTTATTCTACGAACTCAACTGTTCGTGATCGCTAGCCTCCGCGTGTCAATTCGCTGGTTGTCGATATTTTTTTGTTGTGTGTTGTTTTGGAGTATTTGCTGTTGTTGTGGTTGGTAATACGTGTGACCGTCCGACTTTTAGCTGATGACAACCCGACGCCAGGGAAGTTCGTGCGGCACTACTGAACGGCGCTAGTATCGAACGACGCCGCCGCTAGAGCGCAGGAGCGTCGCGCCGTCGCTCGCGATCCTACTACCTGCTGCTCTCGCTTGTTTCACTTATGCTGTGCTTGCATTTAACGTTGACGTTAATAAACGATGGCGTTACGTTTTTGTTATTCCGCCTTTTTATTTTAATTTTTCAAATTTTCTTCGTACCGACACGTATCTTTGTTTCCTTTCTTTTGCGTTTGAAAATAAACACGGAAAGCTCACATCTCTATGTACATCCTGTGAATCGAGTTAAGTTTAAGCTTCATTGTTTTTTTTTCACAGAATATTTTATATATGTAAATATATTGAAAAATAAACAAATACCAGATAAAGAGAAAACATGTGTAATTCTCCCGAGACACAAGAAATGTCAAACTAAAGAATGCGATAACTGTAGAGGTATTCCATTGTTGTGCATGACATTTAAGTTATATGAAAGAATGTTGAAAAGCAGAGAGAAATAGTAGACAAACAACTGGAAGACGCACAAAGTGGAAGTTAAAAATATGAGCTAGAGATGGCGCTATGTGCGATAATATCATCGGTGGTGTCCCTGACTATAAAATACACTGTGTAGCAAAATTATGGAATAAATTCCTTAAATTTGAAGCAATTTATTTTTGGAGGAAATGCTCGGACATGTCAATTTTATTTTTTTAAAATAAACATATTTGTATCAATTTCAAGTTTTCCCCATTTCTGGTTTTCAAGTAATGGCGTCATCGCCAATTTTTTTTGATAACAACTCCCGTTTTTGTTTTGACAGGTCATTTAATTGTCTAAATGGTATCTTCAAAATATTGATTTTATACCTTAAATAACAAAATTTTCGAATAAAGGTCATTTAAAGAGTAGAAAACATAAATTTTATTAAAAACAAAAGGTCAATATATAATATAAGTGCTGTTATTCGGGGAATTAAATGTATGTTTCTTTTAAATTAAATGTTTGAAATGCCATCCACCGGCCTCTTCAGTAGAAGTAAACCTATGGACACATTCACTTTCTGCATTGCCAGAACTAATTTGACTTATTTTATACCTAATTTTATTTTTGAAGTCTCCTTGATTTTATATTCTATCAATGAGGATCTTTGATCTTAAATATCCCTATAGGAAAAAAATCAAAGGGCGTAAAATCTGAGGACTTAGAGGGCCACTCTATTGGTCCTCGCCTACCGATTCACCTCTCAGGAAAGCAGTAGTTTAAAAACTCGCGAACAGAACGCGCAAAATGCGAAGGTTCAACATCTTACTGAAACCAAATATTGTCATTTGGTAAGTCAGAATCATCTTCATTTGGAAAAATTTCTGTAAGAGCAGATATAAATGCAGCCCTTAAAAAATCCAGATATCGCTACCCCGCGAGGTTTCGTAAAAGAAGAAAGGACCAATGATTCTATTGTTAATTACGTTCTATTGTTAATTACGTTGTTATTGTTAATTATTGTCTGCTACAATTAATTTTAATTCTAGAACAAACTAATTTCGATCCAATCCTATATCATATAAACATTTTTCACTACAAAATGAAAAAATTCCAAAGGAAAAATAGTGAAGCCAACATCTTCCTTCTATAATATCTTACTATACAATACCGTCTTTACTATTTAATTATCGTATTAATTAGATCCAATTCATGAGTCAATGCACATTGTGAATGATTCCTGAAGACATACTGTTAAGACACATTCCTGTTTGCAACCGACATTACAATTCTGAAGGTTTTGTGCCTTGCACGTCTGCTTCAAGAGTAGGACATGTTACACTTTAATTTGCAATCCCGTCGAAAATGCATCTAAAATGCCTAAAACCGCATTATTCTAGCGTTCAATAACATTATTCTAACAAACTTCAATATCTCAACCGTTCCGGTGGCACGGAATTGTTTACGCCTATGAATCATCGTATTTACGTCTAATGTGTGTTCCATTGCAGTGTTTATTTCCAAATAAAATGCAGAGTGTTGGTATTATTCAAAATTATGACCAGCTAAATACCTTCGTAATAGGCTAATCTCACATATTGTAGCAGTTAATTCGAATTACATTTATAATTCATTAATATATTAATTAATTAGTTGTTTCGCTCAGTAACCGCAGTAAGCACAGTTTCTAGGCCCCTGGAAATTTTTATTTCTCATAGTTTACAAATGATACTGAGCTTCACAATAGTACTCCTTTCACTCTAGGATATTGTAATATTTAAATTGAATTCTATCCTCAGTTAGTTTCGTTAATTAGAAATTAATCCTACTACCAAAGCAACGGTCATTCGTTTATTGCCTGGACCCCTTGTTGGTTGTTAGTAGCCTCTGTAGAAACGAGCAGAGTTGCCCAGAGACCTGTCGCCTTGGCGTGCTAGCTTTTTGCCAAGTGGCATAATATTCCGTTGTGATTTATAGCATGCAATGCATATTTTCTGTCGGTCTTTTTGGTTTCGTCAACTTTTGAGTAAATCGTCTATACGGATATAAATTGGTCCTCATCCTGGATTCCGACTAGCAAGTCCGCAGTAGTCCCAAGCACACCATCATCGAGATTATTTCCAACTGAATGAACCGGTCAGGCCAATCACTTCGTCGAGCAGCGCGTCAACAACCCGTGTGTTAATGTGAGTTAGTTCTAAGCTATTTCTTTGTATAACGCCACGGACATTCGTTTTCAGTTTAAGCCCATTTGTATGGCCATTTGTTGTAATTTCTAGTTTTGTATCTTAATTACAGTCCGCATTATTTTAATACATGCTCGATCGAGTAGTTATTTGTATATCTATCTAAGAGAGTTAAAATTACGCCTAACTCTACTACCGCCGAACCGAATTTACATACTTCTTTGTTTTTTTTATTAAGATTAATATTTCACCCTGATAATGTTGCATCTATTTTATCTCTCCCTGAAAATCCTGAATGGATCTCGGAGCTTTTTTACCATCCAGCGAGGCAACCGATCTGCATTCAGTGGCTGCCCAATTTACCATCGTCTTATTACCCAGGAGTTCGAATACCGGGTCGTCGCCATCGTGAAGAATATACAAGCGTATGCAGGCCACGACTTCAGCAACAGTTTAATAAAAATATAACAACGTTATTTTATTACGTCCTTGTTTTACCTTTCAATAATCAATATACATATTGTTGTGATATATTTAGACCTTTTTTCAAGGTGAAGTTTGTATCATCCTGGTTTCTTATTTTGACGAGATGAAGCAGTGTTGTAGATCTCTTCCCTCAATTTTCACCTAGTGCGGTATAATTTTATCTCTGTCTTACACAATAAGATGTTTAAGATTTTCTATAAAAAAAATAAATAAATTAAGACCAGACAACAACGTGTACAGTGAGACACTAATTTTTACCAACAAAATATAAATTGTATTTCTTTAAAAATAATTAATTGAGGATGTACTGAAATAGGATAGGCAATTTGCTAAACACTACAGTTAATGGATTTAAATCATCGTTTTCATGGTAACCACATTTATATTGCACTACCGTACCTACAACATCAAACCACTGTAACCACGGAAGCGTAGGGAATTTCAAAAGGATATACAAGAGGCAAGCTTATTTATGAAAATATAGTCAATGGAGGCTTCAGAAAACAAAAAGTGATTAGAGAGAAAATAAACAAGTTTCGACACACAACTAATTTTCAAATTCCTCGATAATTTCTACAAATATTTAAATACAAATGAAATTTCACTCCGTATAAGCCGAAGTAGGACATATCAAAATCCTTTCCCCTTTGTAATTTTCAAGACTCGAAGACCATACTTCCAGTCCACCTATTGAAGACCGGTTACGATCCAAAGAAACAGATGCCGATGTAACACATCAGATTCGCTATGCGAAGCACAATTGAACTACCAATGGAGAAAGATTTACTACATAGGCTGTTAAACCTGATTGCGGGAACTAACCTGTTTAAGTAAAACAAAACCGAAGCAGGAATAATACAATAAGCTACTAAGCTTCAGTGTTAGGGATGTAAAGACCAGCCCTGCTCTGGTAGAAAATCAATCAATCAATCAATCAAACACATCAGTGCACAGGTACCGAACATTATTACAAATTTGGCCAAACAAGTAAATAAAAATTTGAAATTAAATCCATTCATTTAATTATAAAATCCGATTACAAAAATATAAAATTTCAATTTAACAATTTAACTTATAAATAGCTATCGCTTAGGGTTTGTGATAGGTTTTTTGTACAACTACTATTGTCTGAAAGAAATATAATTTATCTTATTTTAAATTTATATCTAAATTATTATTAATAAATCACTGCCTCTTCAAAATTATTGAATCGTTTCATTTTTCTATCAAATAGTTTGATTACAAAAAGATAATAAGTGAGATTTCCACATTTTACAACAAAAAGTAAACCCTGACATAATATTCTAAATTGTTTGTGTTTTTTTCTTTCATGCTTCAACAATAAATGTATCTTATTGTAACTACAGTGCTCAGTATTTTGTTTATTTAGTGTGTCGTGCTCTCCATTTAAGATTTAACAACTGAGTTAGCTACCATTTGTTAATTTCTTAGTAACTATACCTGACACGAACTTAAACCGCCACAGACAATGTAAAAATAATACTAAAATGTTCAAATATAGATCAAGATTTTCCTCGGCCATCGCAAATGATTGAGATTACTATAGAGCTAGAAACTATAGACACCCACACAACCCTACACTTTATACCCAACATTGACGAACCGGCGTGCCAATCTCATCTGGAATCGTGTATGGTTGCCTTATACTGAACATATTTTGCCAAAATGTCCATCAATAAATATATATCTATAAATCTATCTATCCCAACACAGATATCTCTTATAGGTATAACATTCACATACGGTAGTGCGGCATTAGCGCAAAAATTATTCGAAAACTAACGCGAAATATTTCTATAATTCCGCCTATATATTGGCAACTGACAGCAACTGCTTTGTCGTAACATTAGTATTAGTAGAATTATCTAAATTTAGTACATCTATCGTATTCGATTCTGGACCGTCTCGGATTAAATTAAAATATATCATAACCTCAAAAGTATGTTTGAAACGAAATTGTTAAAACTGACATGAATTAAGCTATCAATTGCAAGTATACAGCCACCTGCACTGTGATTGGTCGGTTCTATTGATGCAACACTGTTTGCATTGTGTAAATTTTGTAAGTAGACCTTAATTCTTGTAATAATTTCGCACTACCCTAGCTGAACGCTGCTTTAACGACCTTATTTCATTCAAAGATAATAAATACATTTTTATACATCATTCATTAAGATTTTAAATCGGTTAGAAAATTGATACATGAATGAAATAATGGATCTCACATAATTGATAATCACAAATTTCAATATCACAAAATGAACGGTGATTATCACAACCTAACATTTTTGTAAGCGTTATGTTTTCTACGTAGCAAACGTTTCAACACTCGGAAACTCTGTGTATTCTTTCTTACCTTTAATGTCATGTTTATTTAACTAATGCCTCACCGTCCTCCCGTTTTGCGTAAATAAAATATACTGTGGCACCGCCTCTACGGTCGCATTGATTAGGTTTTCTTTTATTTATTCATCCATTTAGATTTAGATCCACTTGGACAAATTCAATTACGGAGACAAAGGAACCGACGTCTCGAATGGATTTTCGAATTTCTACCTGAATTTTTCATATACCTTCAACCACTTACGCTCACCATATTAATCTTCCTTGTGTTAAAATAACTTCAAATTAAATTAAATAAGTGGACTGTATGAAGGCTTTGAGAGTACACGGAAAAAATGTTATAAAAAATCAAACAATTGTAGAACGATTTACTACAATTTATTTGAGAATCTACGACTGGCTACAACTCGCACAAACCCCTACTACCCGATTGTGGTTAACGGATTGTATTTTATTAAATACATTATTGTTGTACAAATTTAGTCAATGATTTGTTACAAAGGTTGCTACAATAGTGTACAGATTTTGATTACATACGTTGTAAAAAAATGCAACAATATTGTTCTAAAAATTGTATTGCATAATAAAATATGTATGCTCTGTTCTAATAATTATAAGAACAAGCAAAACGGTTGAAAGAACAAGTAAAACGCAATAACAATAACTGTTCTTATGTTTTCGTATCTCCAACAACTTCCCAATTTACAGGTAGCATTGGTCAGCCACCAACACCTGTGCTGTTCCGCAGGTATGTGATACCATCCCTCCAAAACATTCGACAAATTTGGAGTTAAAAGATGAAATACGGAAGACTTTATTTCGAATGAATTGTAAACCCGATGAAAACGATATGACTATATAAAACCAGATGATTTATTGGAAATAAACTACGGTTCCTTTGCGACATCTATTGGTCAATAACCAATAATATCTGGGTTTAAGGCAGGAAAAATTTGGTTCATACATTTTGGTAGGTTTCGATAATAAAATCGCCTGCACAGATAAGTGCTGATTTGTTTATAAACTCGCTCATTTTCTATTATTTATTTTGAAAAAAGATTAGGAAGTTTTATGTCAAAAATTACCACAATCTTGTCCTGCACGTTTCGACACAAACATTGTTGGAAAATATGTTACATTTATGTAAAACAATTCAACAGAAGCTTGACTACAACCACAAAATATTACCCGTGACACAAAAATCCGCGGTCGGGTATAACTGCTGCAATATTTTTCTTACAATGTTGTGGTACATTCTTTTGATTTTTTTCCTGTACGTTATAGTTTGCCAAAAGAGTCTGAAGCACTAATATTCAAAGAAACGATTTTGAGTGCGTGCTGGATTATATTGAATCATGATAAATAAGAAAATGGAACTATTGATTATGAACAATACCTAAACGCTTTCTGGGATTAAGAAGACTATTTACTATCCCTAAGAAAATATTGTTTTGTATTATAACGGCCATTTACTTATACAATTATTTCGCTACAAGTATACACTTCTCTTAAACGAAGAAAGAAACGTAAAAATAAAAATTTCTTTTGATTTAAAACAGTTATTGTATTGCGGATAATTGAAACTGTAAATATCTTGAAATAAGGCGGACAGCTTTGATACAAGTAAACGTTTCTCTGCGTGTACTTGCCAGTTAGTTGCTTTTTATCGCAACGGTGTTACTTTAATATAAAGGAGGTGACGATTTTACTGAACTGCTGGTATATTTACATTATTACGGAGAAATCTACTCTTATTCCGAGAAATTTTTGTCTGTGTAGGATCTTTCTATTGGTTATTGGCCCAATGTTCCGGTAAAGGGTTAAAGCTCACCCGATGGAGATAGAGATTTCTCTGCTGGCTAGATGCACAAAAACATTGTGCTGTATACACGTTGGCTTAGATCTCGCCAGGGTGCGAGGTATGTTGTACGTAGCGCGATCTGGCATCCTTGTATTTATTCCCGCCGGCCAGACTCGCCACGCACAACTGTCGTAGCTCTGAGAAGCCTATCTCACGCACTCTTTGTTTGTCTGTGCGCTCGTAAGGTTCTAACAAGTGATCATCGATGTCGAATACACTATGTTAGTTTTACAACCACAGAGAAGATGTAGATCATTAAATGATATTTTGCCGATAGTTCCTACCAAAGCACGGCTGATCTATTTGCCGTAGAGTACGTGGATTGTCCTATTCCTTCTTATTCGACGATTGAAAGGATCATCAAAGCATTTGGGAAACTTGACTGCGTGGTCGGGAATTGCCGTGAATGCTAACAAATAGGCGAACAGCCTCAAATCCCTCTAATGCATCCCGAGCTGGAGGAGAGGGGAGTGAGGGTTTGTTCGTTAGTTGAAATGTGCGAACCTTGCTCTAGCCGGCAAATTGTATACGAAATCGGTGTTAGTAGAAGTACTGTGAAACGTATTTTGAAACGCAACAAATACAAGAGTTACAAAGTTCAAAATTGCCAGGAGATTTTCCCCCTTAATAAAGTAACATTGTTAGAATTTCAATTTACTTTGTATAATCATCGAATTTATTTTTCTTTAGTTTAATTTTATAAGAATCATTGTTTATTTTCCTACTTAGAATTATTTTTTCGTTCTCCTTATAATGAATATAAGAAACTGTACTTTCTAACGTAATCTGAGCATACAGAAAAATTACGCAGTAATTCTGCATTAACACATTTTGTCAGAAGACTGCTCGCTTTATGATATACTATGACTGGATCGGTTGCCATTCACAAAGACAATCCCCCGTTCATATCTGAACTAACGTGTATGCGGCGCCGTCCAACTCGCGCAGAACGGCTTATATACAATGCAAAACTGATCAACGATACACAAAAACAAATTCAAACAATTATAAAAATCTGCGCAAGAATTTGTCTAACATATAGGGCCAAAGGAAATATGCTTGAAAAATAACGATAGAACTGTTATAATATTTTATCGGATTATGTTAAACAAATTGTGTAACTTTTTATTGAATTGCATTTGGTTGTACTACACGCTTTATTCATATTTTAAGTACATCTTTTACTATTTCAAATTTGCAACTAACATTCAATAATACTATGCATGCTGTTACAAGAAGAAGTATAAGCAACATACTATACATAATGCGTAGATTTATCACCAAAGCGTGACAAACGGTTGCACCCGCAGAGGCGCCGTGAAGGGAACTGTGTTTACTATGTACATACAAGGAATCGAATGGACGTTCGGTTTATATCGGTTGGTCGGTGTGCGTTTACTATTTATAATGTTCGAGAAATTGGTGGAACCGTCCAGGGCGTACCGCGCAAAAGTAGACACAGTATTAATAAAAAAATAATAGATTGTTAGCTTTTATTAACGTATCGATGTCCGTTGCGGTAATGTGCGACTGCCATGGTACGCCGCGTAGTACTGCAACATAAGCAATGCTTCCATTGTCGATTCGATCAGGCCTCGACGACGGTCTGAAAACGTTCTCGTATACTTTGCAAATGATCGTTCAGCATCTAATGAAGTAAGATTTGCGAAATTCAAATACTCCTATATCTCTTCTGTGCAGTCTTGAATTCCAGATATAGATCGAACCTTTTCTAAATCCGGATTTTTATTAAAAACTGCACGAAATTTTTGCGCGACATCTAGTCCTATAGGATCCGTCAAGCTTTCTAGAGCGATCGCTAAATTGTTGATGTTATTTAACGAGCCTTGTATAGAAAAGTGAGTATTTTCTAACTGCGAAATAGTTTGTGTCACTACAGAATAGTTTATGGAAATGTCATCTATTTCTTTTTGAACGTTCGATTCGGAAAAAAGTTTGCTGACTCTCGCGAACCGCTTGAGAATTAGAAGAATTCAGTTTGAAAATGACATCTTTCACTTGGGAATAATATTTGCGATAGTAAGGTACTGCCTCGATCCATGCTCACCATCGCGTCAATACAGGCTGAGGTGGTCGCGGAATTTGCGCATACAATACACTTTTTTGGTAGATGATATTAAATCATTTACCCTAGGATACTTGCTTCGAACTGTTTCTGCTACGAGATGGCATTCGTGTATGATGCATGTTATGTGAAGAAGAGTCGGAAAGCATTTAACATCCTACAAGCTTTCAGCATTGTTGCGGCTCCGTCAGAAACTAACATGGTGATTTGGGCTCCTACGATACAAAATTACCTTAACATATTTTTTATTATGTTTACAACGGTATCGGCACCAGTTCTTTCAATCCTTTTACTGGGTAACAACAAGGAAGCTGCTGGACCATTACGTTTAAAGGGCGCGCCTTAATATGAATCACGCTGTGTTTCTGAGCATCAGTGGTTTCGTTCACAGTGAGCCAGATTTTTTGATTTCTCGACTCGTCTTTTATACAGTCTTTTACTGTACTTTGCACATGTGGTAAATTGTACCGCAATTGTCTTTTTGTTGGTAGCTTCCATGATGGAACATATCCCAAAAAAGACGAACGTTTTCATTATCTACTAGGTGCTGTGGGATATTGCACGTGCTCAACATGAAGATAAAGTCATACAAATATTGCCAGTATGGAATATTGTTTCTTAAATTCAATACATGACGTTTACTTTTAATATGACTTCTACATTCAAATGTTGTGCGACCTAGCAACCCTATACCGCAAAATTTGCAACGAATGTGCGAACCTGTAAATTCCAAACCAGGGAAACACCAAATATAGTTCTTCACATACGATGCAAGAGGTACACTAGGCTTACGTCCCATGTTTTCGAAAACACACGATGAGAATCCGATAAATAACCGAACGTCGTACTCCTCAATGTCTACCGCATTACTGGACTCATCCACATACGTACATACACTCCCCCATACAGGCGTCTCTGCGGGTGCAACCGTTTGTCACGCTTTATTTATCACTCAATGTTCGGGCAAGTTCGGTGGAAGGTATGCATTGAAACATCACTATTTGCAATACATTTTACTTTAATATTTGACGATAACATAAATAGGAAATTCAAAACGTAGAAAATATGTACAATAAAAAAAAATCGGAAAAACCATAAAGTATTTACAAAACGTCATTTCAGCTTTTACCGCCTGAAAAGGCATGTTGTCGTGCAAATGATTGAAACAGGCAATCTGAATTTCATTGCTTTCTTTCACCTCAACGAAGCTTCTGTGTATTACCTTTCCTTCTTCAGTACTATCTAGTAATCATCTGTTTGTCTTCGATGCGGAAATGGTGAAACGGTGTTGGGTAGGCTGACACCCTGAAAATGTCAATAAAGACGACCGCTTACAGCTTCTGTAATGGGAAGATATTCAAACTAACATTAACTGCTACACCAACCCTCCTCCGCAGCAACTCCCTTCATCTAATCCCAATTTCCGTAAGCAAGCGTATCTACCCTACATTCATTGTGTCACCGACCGCATCAGCAAGATTCTCTTCAAGAACAACATAAAAACCATCTTCAAACACAATTTCAAGCTCTCAGACTACTTTCCCATCAAAGACCGCAATCATCTGGGAGCCTCTGGTGTCTACCAGATTCCATGTTCATACGGTAGGTGAAACAAAGCGATCGGTCAGCACTCGTGTTACTGAGCACGAGCGTTGTACGCGGTTGTTGCGTGTAGCCGGGTCCGCACTGACTGAGCACAGGCTGAAAACACGCCACCAAATCCAATTTAATTCCACCATTTTTATCTCGCAGTCTTCACTATTATAGTAGAAAAAACCCAACAATTTTAATCACGAAGATGGCTACCTCTTACATCACACATGGGAGTCCTAACTGATTAAACCTCCTAGCAATCATCACGCTTCATCGATGCACAACATTTCCGCTCCATTGACCCAAAACAAGCCCTATATAAACCCCTACGGAATGAATAAATCCCCAGTCAGTGTGCAGTAACAGTCCTGAAGATGTTCTATAAGAGTATGGACGAAACGCCGGCCAAAGCTACAAGAACAACGCGGTTCGAACCCGGAAACCAAGAGTATAGTATATCATTTCAAGTTTCAATGCGTATGTACATACGTATTGAACCGAATGATAATTGGTGATGAAAACTATATTACCTACCTGAACAACCAGCCCCCTCCACCTCCAAACCGAACTTGATCCTGGACCAATACACTACGAACTTTTGAAACCCAACAAAAAGCTCAATTCGGGGGGATACTGCCAGCAAATGAATGCTTTGCACTCAACAAAGCACTCAAAGGAAAGATGGCGGCGATGTTCAATAGGAAGCACATCATACTGCATCTTGATAATGGGGAAATTCTGTCGCATCCACCATACTCCCAAGGCCTACCACTTTCCGATTATCACTTGTTTCTCTCCATGCAAAATGTTTTGAAGGGAATGAAGTTCAAAGATGTTAGATGTCAGCCAAGCACTGGTCCAGTTTTTCGCCTCTAAAGACAAGGCACTTTTCAAAAAAGGTATTTACAAATTGCCATCACGCTAGCAAGAGGTAACGACGGTAAGTAACGACGGAAATTATACTGTACAATAAATATTATTAAATATATGAAAAACTTATTATTTTCTTTCACTTCACAAACGGACAGAAATCCCCGGTAGACCTAATATTTGCATTTAGTACACATTACTTCCATTTAAAATTTTAAGAATATAAATAAAGGCTGATACATTTTTGACCCTCACCATGGGAATCTCGCTTATTATTGGAAACATAGGGTAAGTTGAAATTTGGCAAAGTTGATAAATTTTGTGTTTGTTATGAACCCCAAAAGAAAATGGTGTGGTAAATGACAAATGAAAAAAATATAAAAATGCTAATTCTCTTCATTTACCTCTAGCACCTTTATTTGACTTTGCAGAGGAAACTAAAAACACCTTCAATCTTCTATTGTAGTGTAAAAAATACCGAGAATGTGATTGTTTATGGAATATAAAAAGTAATCTTTACAAAAAACTTAATTTAAAGCAAAAGTGTTATGCACCTGGGATAAAATAATATCACAAACAAAGTAGCGATCGCTCCAGTTAACGCCATTTTAAAAATCTTTAGGCGGACAATTGCAGTGAACACAACGCAAAAATACTATTAGGACAGCATCACTATCATGTCTGTGCCAGTACCAGTAATACTGTCCTGTGTAAACGCTGGGTTAGTCAAAGATAACCTTAAAAATCATACGTTATTATATCTTTTATATTATCTTTTTTTGACCAACAATTGCTAACGAGGATATTTCTAAACTTACTAAAATTTCAAACTTTCGTGACTACGTGTATACAGAGGAATTATACAACATTTACTTATTAAGAAAATCTCATGCACAACATCACTACGTGTAGTTCTTTCACCACCTTATACACATCCTGTATATTAAAAAATGTTTTATTTAGATATTCACAGTAAATATTGTACGAATAATAGCAGAATTTGCATACGAATAGTGCATATATCTATGGCGGATCACATTCTTTGGATGACATGATTACTTTGAGGCAAAGAGTATGGAAGGAGGAATACAAAAATATCTTTTAAAATCCTGAATGTCTTTAAATATTCGGAGCCGTTTAAAAAAGCATACGTATTTTTCGAAAATAAATATTCGTAAATATTTTGAACATAATTATTTATTGAACACAACACCATGAGCTGTTGTGAACCTGACGTCATAATAATTCTCGGTACAAATAGCAATTTATAAAAAAATTGTAGTAATCCAGAATACAAAAGCACCTTCGTAATATGTATTTATAATTGGCGTACTGGTAGTTTCTTCTTTCTGTTATACTAAATATGCCTGATTTTTAATTTATTTATAATGGAATTACAGCATTCTTTCTGTTGTATTCCTACATGGTATTTAACATACATTTTACATATTTCTTGATTATTACATTTAGTTTTTGATTTGAAAAGACCTTCGAATGTTATCAATTATTAACTGTTGCACAACAGTTGTGTAGATAACACAAATTCATGGTAGGTTTTCATTGGTTATCTATAGTGTACTCGAAATGTTTATATGACGTTTCAGTTCTTTCTGGCCATCATCAACTGTATTATTTCTTGTCCATATTGGATGTTCACACCGTCAGAAAGGCCTTCTTTTTTGATTTCAACTATGTATTACATGTTAACAACAGTTTTTGATATTATCGTTTAATTGACGAAGAATACGATTTACGGTTAAATAACGCATTCAGTCTTAAAATGTATTTAATTAAAGCATAACATCAAACACTTTTGGCAACATGTTACACATTATTGAAATCAGAAAAAGAAATTCTTTCTGATGGTGTCAAAATCCACTATGGCGCCGATAAGGAATAAGAAAGTTGATGAACGCCAGAAAGAACCGAAATGTCATATAAAAATGTTGGCTAAACCATTAGTTGGAGATCAAAAGTAACCTTGAAAATGTATTTTTAGTTTTTTTAAGGTCAAATAAAGGTGCTAGCGGATAAAGAAGTAAATTTGCTTTTTATTTTTTTTTAATTTTGATCATCATTTGTTATAGATCCATTTTCTCTTCGGGTTCATAACAAACACAAAGTTTAGCGAGTTTTTCAAATTTGTAGAATTTAAAGCTACCCTCTACCTCCAATAATAAGTAAAATCACCATGGTAAGGGCGTTACCATCGAAACTAGAAGGTCTCAGCGCTCTTCGATGACGTCACGCTAGGTTGATGACGTATTGCCATGCACGATATTAGCCTAAGCGGCAAATGAATCGTTTTTTTTTGCATTTCTCGTCAACTCGGCCCTTCTTGGCTTCCCATTCGATTCTATTTTGGAAAAACAAAGTTTCAAATTGATATTTAATCGACTAATTATTATTATTTGTAATTGTACATGTATTTGGACGAAAGTAAGGTTGAAATGATACAGTAATTGCAATTTTATTCGAAATTTTGTTCAATTTCAGGAGAAAATTGAATTTAAAATATATTGTATTAAAACAGAACGTTTATTACAAACATTTAAAAACATCTCTTCGTGTTCAAAAATAATTTTGTTAAATATAACGTAAGAATATAAAACTATTTGAACAATAACATCTTCTTTTTGTCAAATACAACGGACAGGAAATTGAGTTGGAATAGGATCTTTTTTAAGCCTAGGATATTTAAACCTTACAGTTATAGTTTCACCGGTTCTTGAATCTATACCTGTTGAAAAATAAATAATATTTTCCTTTGTTTACAAACTGTAACTCATACAAAACAGCCGACGCCATGTTAAGTTAGGTTGCCCCGTTTTTATCGTTTCAGAAAAGGTTTTATCGCTTATACAACACTAGAAAAACATTACAGGTATCACCAACAAAGTATGGAAATATCACTGCACAGTATTTTTTTTTAACAAAGCCAATGTAATTTGGATAAACCAATTCAAAACGCAAGAAACGATCTGAACGTGTGAAAACAGTCGACGCCACAGTTTTTAGGTTATCCTGTTTTTATCGATTCAGAAAAGGTTTTATCGCTTATGCAACACTAGAAAAACATTACAGGTATCACCAACAAAGTACGGAAATATCACTACACAGTATTTTTTTTAATAAAACCAATATAATTTGGATAAAGCAATTCAAAACGCAGAGAAAGTGTAAACGCATTTATGACTGATCGACGGCCTACTTCAAAATACGTCACAGCCTGCTGACGTCAAAGCGCGCGGGCCTTGTGTATATCGTTGGTAACGGTAAGGGTCGAAAATGAATCAGTTCCTATCTAGAGAAAACCTGCATATATATTTTACAAACCTTTCAAAACTTCGATCGATGTATTTATTGGATAATCTTATCTAGTTATTGGTATATCGACACCAACATTTTTTTAAGACCCAGTATCGAAATTAGTCCTTACTTATTCGGTTGGCTCACGGTAACACTAAATTAACTACAACAACTAAACGTCGCTAATAGACGCCAATCTATAGAAGGATTGGCTAATTTCAAGTACCAACATAATTTAAAAGTGTTATTTTATGGACATAAATTGAATGACAAATCCACAAAAGTAAATGCAACAGCCTGTATAATATTAATTATTTACTCCTAATAGTTTCATTTACATAATTATAATTGTTTTATGTTTATTACTTATTTTTCTTGTATTTAATATTAATTGTATTATTTTGATTTGACACACATGGTCTCAGCTTTGAACCAACGTACTTGGAAATTTATTGAGAAATACGCAAGTCGTTATATCAGTTACTACAAAGAAGGTTCACTGCAAAACCTCTGCATGTTACTACTAACTACATATATACAAGCAGGAAAGCTACAACTACTGAATCTATGTTAGAGAACAGAAACCAGCGCTATAATCAGGGCGGAAATCGGTCCGAGAGAGCGAAATACAAGCGGCGAACTGAAGTATGCACGAATAATATCACGAAAGGGCGAGAACGTAAAAAAATGTCATTATATAAACGTCACTTAGATTTAATTGAAGCCGCGACGGCAACCGCACGAACTGAAAAACAAAAACGCTGAAAAAAATACGAACGGAGCATGAATATGTAAATGCGCCACTGGGCTTAATTGCTTATTTCTTAATGTCCTACTGCTTCTGTTATATGTGCTAGGGGTACAATTTTGAACCAGTATTTGGCTAATAGACGGCGCAACTGTTTCATTAATCACAAATACAGATGATTCCTACGGAGTTAGGTAACAAAGCAATATCCTAATCTTATTTTTCACCCTCATAATACTTTCGAATAACATTCAAGATGCTGCCTGGAAAAAAATATTTTTTTTCGATATTTTTATACTGATCAATTAATCCATCAAGAAATTAGTCAATAAAATGGTCAACAAATTGAAAATTGAAGATTCGTATTACATTAATCAATAAATTGGTCAATTATAGCGCTAGATTGTAGGAATACCAACATTATTGGATTCTACATAAAATCTTTTTGACGTTTGATGTTTTATGTTTTACTTTGATTATACATAATAAAACATAAGTATCTTTGTTAAGCTTAATAATACGATTCCGCCATATGCCATTTAGGAATTTCGCAAACGAACAATTTAATATTTATTTATGTATATATGCAAAAGAACACGTGCGAACATTTATCAAAGTCAAATACCGTGAATTCATATTACAACGAAATCCACAAAGCCAGCAGAAATTTACTAAAAAATTGACGAAAATTAGAACTGGTTCTAAATTCATCAATTTCTTCGTCAATCTAAATCCGTCAGTTTATTGATCAATCTAAGTGACCAATTTATTGACGTGTGTAAAACCACTCTCACAATACCGAGAACGAAAACGCAAAAACGCAAACACGAACGTGAAGTTACTAAATTTTGACGTATGCGTTCACATGTTTTGACACAGTACCTACGGCTTGTGGCAACTACGGTCAAATCTTTACTCATTTATAGAATAACTCAAATAGAATGGCAACTCTGGTCATGCATGTAGACACGTATTCTGGAAACAACCTAACAATTCTAAAGTTTTCAGTGATGTATCTAGGACATTTTATACTAACCAGATTATACGTACATGAAGGCCATCGAAATCATTGCTAGGTTTTATTCGTGTTATTTCAATTTCTTAAATGGAACATCCTTCATTAAAATTTAAAGAGTACTATCTGCCAAATGAGCATTTGAATGAAATTGATTTGGAAATGTGTGCTGTGAAATTAATAGATATTGATTATATTATATGTTGTTTATACAGATCTCCTTCTGGAGACTTCACTAGATGTTGTAATGGTTGGCTTGCTTCCTTGATCAGTGGAGAAGACTGCTGTTTGTCTGGGAGATTTTAATGTGGATTTTGCTATTGAGACCAATAATTCAAAATACGTAAAGAATTTATTTACTAGTGCGGGTCTCAGCGAATGCGTTGATGGATTTATAAGAACCACGGCGACTTCTAAATCAAGAATCGATAACGTTTTCTCGAATATCAGTAATGAATTTTTCACTATCAATATTTTTCAGCAATGTCTCTCAAATCGTTTGGGCTTATCAATGAATTTTTACTTAAATAATGGAGTACAGACTGTTAACAGCAGTAATGTTGTTAGAATTATCAATGAACAAACAAGTTTAAATTATAAACAATCGACTCTTGAATTAGACTGGACTGAATTTTATATGTGCACTAATACTGACAGGGTAGCCGAACTTCTACTGAGTAATATTATTATGTGCTGGAACGCCTCATTTCTCCTTAAAAATCTTAAATACAATAAATCCAAACACATTAGTTATCCTGTTAAAATAAGGAAAATGAAGGATGAATTGTTGATGCTGCATGATTTTAGGAAAATTTATCCGGAATGTATTTAGATATACAAACATTTTAAAAATGAATACAAAGCCACGCTTATGTCTGAAACTATTAAATACAATACGTTTCTAATTAACCCATTTTGTAACAAACAGCGAACGGCGTGGACCATTATTAAGCCGGGTGGTAAACGCAACAACTGTGAACTTTCGGTTGAAGAGTTGAACGACTACTTCGGCAATAATATTCTTTATTTGAACAATGTAAGCAACAATAATGCATCTTCATCTTTCTTTTCGGATCCTGTCAGTGTTGTTGAGGTCTGCCGACTCATAGACTGGCTGAGTAACTCAAGGTCTTTAGATTTTTGTGGTTTGAACAGTTCTGCGTTGAGACTTATTAGACATGAATTATCTGAGGATATTACATATTTCATAAATCCTTGTTTAGCAAACGGTACTTTCCCAGCTTGCTTTAAGAAGTCAAAAATAACGCCCATATTCAAAAAAATACCTGCTAATTATCGACCAATTTCTATTGTGCCAATACTCTCTTAATTGTTGGAAACTGCTTTTAAATGTAACATCTAGGTATCAAGCTATGCAAATTAGCGACAAAATTTCTAAATTAAAACATGTTGATTATGGGGTACCTTAAGGGTCAATACCGGGCCCAATTTTGTTCATTATTTACATCAATGACATCAACAATTATGTTGACTGTAAGAACATACGCTGATGACATTACATTGTTGACAACTGGTAAGCACTTAGAGGGGTTGACCGATGTGCTGGACGAGTCACTTTCCCAGGCTGAAAACTATTTTAATAGTATACGATTAACTTTAAACATGGAAAAATCTCAGATATTAACGTTTTTCCTTAATCCACTTATAAATTTGAATGATAATTAACCGATAAAGTGCTTGGGCTTAACGCTCGACTTGAAGCGGACCTGGAAAGCTCACATTGATACGTTGTCCAATAGATTATCAACATGTATATTCATGTTCAAAAATTTGAAGTTGTTTGTGGGCCGGCCTGCTTTGTTGATGGCATATAATAATAATAATATCACGCTCTGTTCCATAGTATAATATGCTATGGAATCTTGGTGTGGAGAGGTTCGGCACACATGAATAGAATTTTGTTGTTGCAAAAAAGAGCAATTAGGACATTATGAATAAAACTGTCCTTGATTCCAGTAAACCGCTGTTTTAACATTTAGGGATATTGACTTGCGTTGATCATTACTAGAGAGCGGAATTTATGTAATTTGCAAATTCCATATTTTTTATATGACAAGCAAATGCTTCAGTATATATGCGAATAACAACTTTTCGAATTGATTGACGTAGATTAATTATTGCATATTGCCCATATTTTAGTAATTTTTTCATATTTCAGCGATTACTGCATATTTTTGCACACTAGAGCATATTCGTGCATTTTTTAGCAAATATAGAACAAAAATAATTTTTTCTTTGAACTTTATTAGTTTCCCTGTAATACAAAAAAGTTTTACTAACGAACATTTTATCGGACACGTGCGGAATCGGCTCTTCTGTGGCTCCACCGACAAAGAGACTACTTCGCAAAGAAGCCGCCATCCTTCAGGTGGTGGGCTGTCGCAAATTCACTAGATAAAATTATCATATAATTTTCAACAACCCCCATACCGGCAACTGTCTGATTCATAGGAAGTCTAAGTATTTACCAAAATGTTTCTTATTCATTGTATAACCAGATGTTGAAGTAGATTGGTACAGTAGTGAAAAAATGCCAAAAGTGAGTACAAGTTTAATTGTTTCGTGGATCAAAAATATTCCTGAACTTATTCTAACGGATGAAAGAGTTTTCTGTAGAGCATGTGGGAAAACGGTAAGTTTTGTTTTGTGTATAATACACTAGTATTTAGAATTGTACAGTCATATACGATTTTCTTGTAAGTTTGTGGTGATATTTTCTTTCTTTACAGGTGCCATGTGAACGCAAATTTCAAGTCATCCAACATGTTGCAACTGAAATGCATAAAAGAAACTGACGGAAACTTCAAGTTTCAAAACTTGGCCAAGTGCCTTTGACACAATCTTTTGCCGGAATCTCAAAATAAAGTAAGCAACAAATATTTAACGCAGATTTGTGCAAAGCGATGGTTACTGCCAATATACCGCGCAAAACGCTGCAAAATCCGTGTTTTCGGCAATTTTTAGAAAAGAACTGCCAAAAGAGTATTCCGGGTGAAAGTTCGCTCCGAAAATATTACGTAACCGATATTTATTCTGAAACGATCAATAGTATTAGGAAAATTGTTAAAAACGAGTATATATATTTTACCGTTGATGAAACGACAGATTCTTGCGGCCGTTATATAGCAAATTTATTAATTGGTCATCTAAATAATAAACAGCTTGGTAGATCGTATTTAATTGCTTGTAAACAATTAGAAAAAACAAACCATCTCACAATATTAAGAATTGTTAATAAAAGTTTCATGATTTTTTTTCTTCCCGATATTGTTCCCACAGGAAAAATTTTAGTCATGTTGTCCGATGCAGCGGCATATATGATTAAAGCGGGTCAACAGCTTAAACTTTTGTACCCTAATTTAATACATGTTACTTGTTCGGCTCATGGATTAAATAGGGTGGTTGAGGAAATTTGGCAGCAATTTCCAACAGTAAATACATTAATCAGTAACGCTAAGAACATTTTCTTAAAGTCACCATTGAGAGTTCAGATTTATAGAGAAAAGCTGCCGGATACTCCTTTACCACCTGAACCCGTCATTACCCGATGGGGTACTTGGTTAAATGCCGGAATATTTTATGCAAACCATTATCTAGAGATCAAAAACATTATTTCAGAATTCTCTACTGACAACTGCAATTCTATTGCAAAATGTCAAGAAATGTTGAAAAGCTCTTTTTTGCCTAATGAATTGATATTTATTAAAGCCAATTATGAATTTGTTTCTTTGACAATAACAAAACTTGAAAAGGAGTCGCTGCCACTAACTGAATCAGTTAAATTAATCAATGATTTAGAAAATACTGTTTCAAATATTCCGGGTAGAATAGGAAACTCAAAAGTTTAAAGAAATAATTAATAAAAATGTAGGATACAAAAGTTTAGCAAAAATCAGTTTGATTTTAACTGGTGAATTAAAAATAGGTGAAACAGAAACAAGTATAGATTTAAGTCCTGAGATTATGAATGCATTAAAGTACGCACCAATAACTTCCGTTGATGTTGAAAGAAGTTTTTCGATATATAAATGCATTCTCACAGATAGGCGACATAATTTTTCATTAGAAAATTTAGAAAAGCATTTGATTGTAAATTGTTTTAATAATAAAAATATGTAGTGTCTAAGTATGTATTTTAGAAAATTTTAAGTACGTATGTGTTTATATAATTGTGATTTTAAAATGTAAGTGGGTATAATGTAAGAACAATAAACGTTTGTAAAATGCTTCGTTGTGATTATTCTTGTTTTATAACATTTAATAAGAAGTTAATCGGTATCAGAAGCATATGTGCATAAAACTGCATATTTAGCAAAAATTGTGCATATTTTGAAGAATTTTTCTGCATATATATGCGCATATTTTGTCGATTTCCGATGCATATGATTCCGCTCTCTACTCATTACGCTTTTAAATGTATCATGTATGCTAGACAGAATTTGGATTTATTCATTAAGCAAACAGAGTATAATACTAGGCACGGACATTTTGTGCAGCCGCATTTCCGTCTTACAAAAAAACATAAATTCCTTCAAATATTATTCAGCAAAGTTTTGTAATCTGTTACCTAGAATTTGGAAAGAGCAAAACGACAAATCATTTGCATCTACAGTTAGAAATTTTTTTAAAAAGGACCCGATATACAGTATCCAGGAGTTTGTTGATATAGCAAGTGTGGTTTTGTCATGTATTGTGTGTCGTAGATTGTATTTTCTATTGTACTGTTTTTGACATGTGTATACAAGATGATACTTGTCTTACACAAAATATATTATTATTATTATTATTATTGTTATTGCTATTGCTATTGCTATTGCTATTGCTATTGCTATTGCTATTGCTATTGCTATTGCTATTACTATTGCTATTGCTATTGCTATTGCTATTGCTATTGCTATTGCTATTGCTATTGCTATTGCTATTGCTATTGCTATTGCTATTGCTATTGCTATTGCTATTGCTATTGCTATTGCTATTGCTATTGCTATTGCTATTGCTATTGCTATTGCTATTGCTATTGCTATTGCTATTGCTATTGCTATTGCTATTACTATTACTATTGCTATTACTATTACTATTACTATTACTATTGATGCTATTGCTATTGCTATTGCTATTGCTATTGCTATTGCTATTGCTATTGCTATTGCTATTGCTATTGCTATTGCTATTGCTATTGCTATTGCTATTGCTATTGCTATTGCTATTGCTATTGCTATTGCATTGCTATTGCTATTGCTATTGCTATTGCTATTGCTATTGCTATTGCTATTGCTATTGCTATTGCTATTGCTATTGCTATTGCTATTGCTATTGCTATTGCTATTGCTATTGCTATTGCTATTGCTATTGCTATTGCTATTGCTATTGCTATTGCTATTGCTATTGCTATTGCTATTGCTATTTGCTATTGCTATTGCTATTGCTATTGCTATTGCTATTGCTATTGCTATTGCTATTGCTATTGCTATTGCTATTGCTATTGCTATTGCTATTGCTATTGCTATTGCTATTGCTATTGCTATTGCTATTGCTATTGCTATTGCTATTGCTATTGCTATTGCTATTGCTATTGCTATTGCTATTGCTATTGCTATTGCTATTGCTATTCCTATTGCTATTGCTATTGCTATTGCTATTGCTATTGCTATTTGCTATTTGCTATTGCTATTGCTATTGCTATTGCTATTGCTATTGCTATTGCTATTGCTATTGCTATTGCTATTGCTATTGCTATTGCTATTGCTATTGCTATTGGTATTGTTATTGGTATTGGTATTGGTATTGGTATTGGTATTGTTATTGTTATTGTTATTGTTATTGTTATTGTTATTGTTATTGTTATTGTTATTGTTATTGTTATTGTTATTGTTATTGTTATTGTTATTGTTATTGTTATTGTTATTGTTATTGTTATTGTTATTGTTATTGTTATTGTTATTGTTATTGTTATTGTTATTGTTATTGTTATTGTTATTATTATTATTATTGTTATTGTTATTATTATTATTATTATTATTATTATTGTTATTGTTATTATTATTATTATTATTATTATTATTATTATTATTATTATTGTTATTATTATTATTATTATTATTATTATTATTATTATTATTATATTATTATTATTATTATTATTATTATTATTATTATTATTATTATTATTATTATTATTATTATTATTATTATTATTATTATTATTATTATTATTATTATTATTATTATTATTGTTATTATTATTATTATTATTATTATTATTATTATTGTTATTATTATTATTATTATTATTATTATTATTATTATTATTATTATTATTATTGTTATTATTATTATTATTATTATTATTATTATATTTTTCCGCAATCTGATAGAGAAGCTCTTCTGAAAATTTTCTTGTAAACATTTCTCCATACCTAAAATGCGCTTTTCTGTAGTAAATTAAATATACTGAACATACTGGAATTTGCTTAAAAAATCACATAATTTAACTAAATTAAAATGTTAATCGAAAAACTTTCTGGATGAATTTCTTTACATAACGCGTAATGCAACATTATATAGGATATTATTTCGGAAATATTAGTAAATATTCATTTGCAGGAAAATGGTGATCACTTTGATTAGATGTTGAAGTTGTGAGTGTAAGATAAGTCTTCCAGATTATTTTTAATGAATATCTTTGGAAAACCAAGAGGTTTTAGTATTTCGTCGCAGGATTTCATGTATTTTAACAAAAAAAATTTACACAGTTTCATATTTAAATTACTGAAGAAGAACGCATTTTATGTATAGGGAAATGTTTATGCGAAAATGTCTGCAAGTACTTGTCTATCGGATTCTAGAAAAATATACAGGCTATTCCGTTTAAAGATACTGAAATAACACGAATCAAACTTAGGAATGATTTCGATGGCCATTTTGTAGAATCTATTCGATATAAAATATTTATTTCCAATGAAAGTTTCAATAAATATGGCCCGTACTATTAAAAATAAATTTGCTTTGCTTAATAAATTAAAATAGAATGATTCGGACTTTGCTAGTGATGTCTTCTTAATTGCGCAGTATCAATAAAAATTCAAGTATCATCCGACTCTTGACGTTGATATTGTCTACGTATATTGGAAAGCGGAAGGCGTGCGCGCATTCCACATAGATGGCGATCGAATTGGCCAGATAACGGCGGAGCAATCGTCATAAACTATCCGGGCATTCGTTTGTGTTTTTACTCTTTGCGAAATGACAACGGTCCGCTTGGTCCTTTATGGTATACTACGAGGGAACGGACATCACGGGATTCGTCCGGTAATGGTTGGGCATTGTGCGGAGTAATTTATAGCTCAATAACGTAGCGTTAGCGGGGATCGAATCGGGTACATAACGATGATAATCTGTACTGAACGAATTGGAGTGAACGCACCGGCACTTCCACCTTTTCGATGTTTATTGCGATCAGTGGTCCTTTCGATTTAATTGCGACAAGAATCCTTTAAAGGACCGAATATGGTAATTGATTTGGAAACGAGGAGAATTCTACTTTCTTATTTCCCAAGTAAAACGCAAATTTTTGACCAATATTGACGCCATATTGGAAATGTATTGGTTGTATATTGTAATAACTCAGTATAAATATGAACATTTTATAAACTCGATTCACTATTGTTATACAACCTTGGCTGCATATTGGAGAAGGATATTACTCCATATCATTGTGATAATTACACTGTGCTCGAATTGGAGACTTTCTTGCAACAAGCTGAACCTAATTCGAGTATGCCGAATTCAACGGTACTAACGTTTTTAAAAGTTAGCACGCATTTTTATCATTTCTGACCATTTATGGAATTTAAATCGATGGGAATCGATCGAATAGAGAGAACTATTTGAAAAAAGTTGAATCGATTCAGTCGATTTTTCATCATTTTTTTGCAAAAAAACATTTTTCTTGATTTTTTTCATTTTTCATTCTCTGGTTGCGTTGATTCTTCTGTATCGTCATCTTCTTCTTGTAAATTCCAACAAATGTCACCCAAAAGAGCATGTAACTTTTTGCCGCTGTACCAATGTTCGGCCCTCGCCGGTACTTGATGAAAACGCTCGCCATGCTCATCGGACTCGTTTGGTGATTGTTCGGCGAATTTTTTTACATGGGAATGCATAAAATGAATTTTGAATGACATTAACATTTAAACGGCGAAAAGCAGTGAGCATGTCTTCAATTAGTATGCGCCAATTTTCCGATCGATGAATTCCGAACATTGTCAATAACCGCTATCGCACAATCCCATGCCACAAGCTTCATGTCAATGGGTGCATTTTCAAATCGTTTGTCCCTCATCAAACGACGAATGTCCGGTCCATTAAATATTCCTGTAAAATAAATATAATAAAAAACGAAATTTCAATAGATCAACATTCAGATTCAGACATTTACCTTCTTTTATTTTCATCCCACTTAATCGTAGAAAAATACGATGCAATTCGTTGCATGCATTTCTTTCTGGGTTCAATGCTTTTATGAAATTTCTAACAATTCCTAGTTTGATGTGGAGCGACGGTAACAAAACCTTTTCGATCCGCACAAGTGGAATCTCAATAATGTTGTTTTGTCGCAATCTAAATTCCTCACGTAAAGGCCAGTTCCGTTCGTTATATTGGTCGCCGGCAAAACGGGTATTCCACAAGCGCATGTAGCACATATTTTTGGTATAACCCCTTTGCATACCTCTTAAAAGAGCCACCACTTTTAAGTCGTCACAAATTTTCCACTTATGGTCACTATATTGCACTAAATCGATGATTTTTTTTAGTGATGCATATATCTCTTTTGTATTGCTGCCCAGTGCAATCGGAATGGAATTTTTTGCATTGGTGTTGTGTAGCATAACCGCTTTCAAACTGCTTTTTGACGAGTTGATAAACAATCGCCAATGCTCAGGATTACATTCATTTTGCATCGTCAAAATTAAACCACGGATATCAGTACAATAAGCGAGTGAATTATTCTCAATGGATTTGAAAAATTTCGTAAAACGATGATGACGATTGATTGCTCCGTATATCCGAACATCTGCTGCTAAAATATTCGTTTGTTTCAAGTCCTTTGGATGGATTATCGCTGTGATAGTTTCAGGCTTCTTATCATATTGTTCAAACAAGATTGCATGATTTCAATGTGATCGCATGGCCCAATGACATTTGATGGTTTATATATTTATACGCTTGCTTCCTCGGTTTTCATGGTTTCTAATGCTGATGGCTCAGATTGTTCTGTTAAAATTGGTCTTGTTGGAACAGGAATTGTATTTGAATGCGGCAGCGGCAATTGAGTATATGTTGTTGGAATGCATTTCAAAGATCTTTTCTTCTGTTTATACCATTCACGCACGCATAGTATTTAGCTGGATCATGCTCTCTTGGATATGTCCAAATCATTGGAACACCAAACGACATAGCGGCTCCCGTTTTTGTCCATTTATTCAAATTCAAAACGCATGTTGTACAAACAATAGACGGCGTCCAATACACATCAGTAAAAACACCTTGTGAGAAATGTTGTTGATACAAATCAGCAGTTTGAGCACTTATTTTATGCCGAGTGGTCTTAATTACAAATTTTCCACACACGTAACAAAAGGAAATCCAATTTAGAACATTTATTCGTTTTTGATATTTCAAATTAATTGATTTTACAAGCCAACATAATGAACAATCACGAATGGTCCATGAACGGTCCATGAAAGGTTCTCAATAGTTCCAGAAAGCTCTTCGACCATTGATTAGATTTTCCAGAAAATTCCAGAATGTTTCAGAAGGTCCTTTGGGCCTAAAATTTGTAAATTGAAATTGCTCGAAAACGCGAGCTAACTTTTAAAAACGGTTGGCACCATTAGATTCAGCGTGCTCGAATTAGGTTTACCCCCCGGGTGCCCAGCTTGTCGCATTTTGCAACTAGCACAGTGTTATTACTGTTAACTCCTCATTTAATTTCGGAAATTCGTTCCTGAATGTTTTGAATGTTATGTTATGTTACTAACGATTCAATTTAGTCGCTCATTAAATTTGACAAAATGATTGTTAGGCTCTTGTAATAAATCATTTACTTTATTTAAAAGTGCATCAATGCAAGTTTTTAACTCTTCCAAGCTTGGCGAAGTAGCGCTGGTTGTCTTCGACTCACCAACGACTTTCTCGTTAATACAAGTACCTTTTCTCATATTGGCCATAATTAATAATCATCAGTAAAATATTAATGAAATAAAAAAGCAAAATTTTAAATGCCCCACGTTGGGCGCCAAACATTGTAATGAGACCCTTTTAAAAAGAAATGAATTTCTCAGGGATAAAAGTTGATTCAAACATTAGATGCGTGGGATCTAATTAAATTCTAACCGGCAGCTGTTTCTTTTTTATTTTAATTAAATAAAATGTTTTAAAATCTTTGGCTTAATTAGCCAAATTAACGAATTTTTAACTACTCACTGTAATTCTTCAAGTGACAACGATGTGCGATGTTCTCAGCAAGAGACCCGCCCTATCGCATCCAAATCAAGTTCAAAATATAGTTTCAAATCTTATTATATATTTTCACACTTTACAAATTATAGAATTTAAAAATGTTTCAATATACAATATTTATACTTTATTGTAGGTATAGTTTCATGTTTATTTGAAACTTTAAATCATATACAAATTTTGAAATTTTGCTTTTTGTTAAAAATTATTTCATCGATTTTTGTTTTCGAATGCCCATCCACAGTTTACTTTATGAATAATGGTGATACTGCATGTCGAAGATTAGTTATAAAATATGTTAATTTTTGTTTTTATAATTTTGTCTATTAAATTTAAGGGGTAATTGTTCTTTTAAAGAATAGTTTTTATATTGGCGGGCACATCTTGTTTAAATTTCAGATTGGTTAATTTTATTGCTCTGTTTATTTAGGCTAATATAACCTTTCATTGTTGAGAAAAAGTTTGAGCAGAAAGAAAAAAGGTTGCCGTAACCTAATTTGAGTATGTTTGATTTTAAAGCTTTTTGAGCCACGGAAACCCCTATTACCAAGCAGTTTTTGATCCAAAATATTAATCCACAACGGCTAAGACACTTTCACTAATTCTTCTATTTTGCATTTCAAAACATTAAAAAACGATAAATTTTTTGACATAAAAAAAGAACTTTTATTTAATTTTGAAAACCTTAATATTGTTTATTGTTTCATTTTGATTCTGTTTTCTATGTGATCTTTAGCTTCTGATGAAGACAATTACGTTGTCAAAACGTAAAGTTAACTGAAATTACTTCTCCATAAAGTCGATATTATCAAGAATACCAACTTCGCTTTTTATTGAAACATTACGACTAGAAAACAACTCAAATCTGCTCAATTCTTTGTTAGTTAATAATGAACTAACTTCCCACTAGTAATTTTTAGGATCATCATTTTGGCTCGTCGTAGTAGATTTTAACAAAGACGTTTAAAGCCTTAACAAGAATAAATATGATATACTCAATAACTTTATATGTGGCATATCGATCAAGACCTTAACGAGTAATTGTTTCAACCGTGGCAGTGAGGAAAATTAAGTAAGCGTGCGCACTTGAACACCTGAACCGGAAAGACGTATCAAGAAAATGTACTTCCGTTTTAATTTCTGGAAGCAATCTCTTACCGGAAAACAGATTTAGCTGTTTGATATACACCCGCGTAGTTCGTGCCCGAATTAACATGGTTATGTAAGTAATTTCTCGTAAATTCCCGTTCCTCCATAAACTCCATTTGAATTATTATAAAAACTTTTTCTGCGCTTTTATACTGCAGCGCTTCTAATACACTCAAGAAAAGAAAATGAACCTAACGCCGTTGTCGTAACTAGTCCCTAGAAAGTGAAAATAAAAGAAGTGAGGCGTTTATTCGTAGTTGTGGTGTACTATTTTTACCTTTTTGTTGTTTTTTTTTTTACAATTCTTCAGGAAGTACACAGGAAATTTCCAAAACGAGTTTCATAAGTGATTATTATAAATATCTACTTTTGTGTGATATAGTTGCGTAAATAACATGATAACAAAATGAAGGGGAATTAAATAGCTCCGTACATTGCTAAGGATTGTTTGAATTGCCCTAACCTTAAATTAAATATATAATGGCCAGTTGCACGGACACGAATTAAAATTTTATCTTGAATTAAATTAAAACGACAGATAGATTGTGGCAGTCCTTCTGCTTAATTGACTGCAATTGTCACATTCCATTTGTCATTTAACTTAACTCAAAATTAAATTTTATTTCGTGCCGGTGCAACTGGCCATTATATATTTAATTTAAGGTTAAGGCAATTCAAACAATCCTTAGCAATGTACGGAGCTATCAGTAATAATCGCATTTAATTCGTCTTCATTTTGCTATCATGTTATTTACGCTACCATATCACGCAAAAGTAGAAATTTATAATAATGTCACTTATGAAAGTTGTCTTGGGTACTTCCTGAAGAATTGTAAAAAAAAGATAAAAAAAAAGTAAAAATAATACACCACAACTACTAGTAAATGTCTCACTTCTTTTATTTTCACTTTCTAGGGACTAGTTACGACAATGTCATCAGAAACTAGCCACAAATATCCTTGATATCGTTATTATAAAGAGGGGTAGCTCTATATAATGGAGAACTTAAACCAATATTCGTACACTGGCGGTTGAAGTAAAACGTATCTGAACGTTTGGAGTCCACGCGCAGTATATTAAACTATATTTCTTCAAGAAGTGTAAACAAATTAACCCTGTTACCTTTCTTCCATTTTTAGGGATAATAAATTATATGTTAATAAATAAAAATAACAAGTGACGTAGAAATTGCAACAGCTAGAAGGGGTTGGAATTTCCGGATGAAATTTGGTAGGAATATTCACCTATATAATGGTAATAAATAACACTGGCCACGAGCGGTACCGCGCATCGGCGTAGAATCAGTTCGGACTGAGAGGAACGGTAGTATTACTTCGTCTGCGGAGCAGTACGGACATCTTCGCTGCCGGTCATTTGCGCAATTGTTTATCTGTCCTAGAAAAATTCTGATTTCGTCAGCAAAACGACCGCGGTCGGACATGCTTCGAAAATTTATTGCAGAAATTCCAGACTTAATATATGAAGGTGCTAAAATTAAATGTGTAATCTGTAAAATCCCGTTAATGTGTTGGTCCAGACAATATTGTCTACGACACGTAAATAGTGAAAAGCATGTCTCAAAAAGAAATTGCGCACGAGACAATGAAAAATTTATATTTAATTTATGCGTTACGTTTATCACATGTAATATACCGTTTAATTTACTAGACAAGGAACCATTTATCTGCTTTTGTAATAACTATTCGGTGTGCAAATTACCAAGTCGAACATCGTTACGAAGAATTGTGTCATCTGCGCGCGAACATATTGAACAAAAAATAAAATCGAAGTTGAAAGATCAAAAATTGTGGTTATGTGTCGACGAAACAACAGATCGGAAGAAACATTCTGTTCTTAATGTAATGGCACGCAAATTGGAACCTCATCAATCGGCACCTTCAATTCTATTAGTCCTCCAAACGAATACAACAGTGTACTGCCGAAGTAATTTCAAAGTTAGTGTTAAATACATTGGACAAGTTTGAACTTTCAACAAACCAACTCTTGATGTTAGTGAGTGATGGTGCTGCAAACATGCTTTCTGTAGGCCGGTCTCTTAAAAAGCATTGTGCTAATTTTTACACATTACGTTTTAAAATTCATGCTCTCAATCTTGTGGCGGATAGTATCAGAAAATGTTATCCTGGGGTAGACGCTTTTAAAAGCGCATACCAAAGCAGTATTTGTCAAATCACCGAAACGTATTCGCGAATTTCACAGACTGTGCCCTCGTATACCAGAGCCACCAGAACCTATTCTAACTCGTTGGGGAACATGGTTGCAGGCCGCGTTTTATTATCATACATATTTTGACAATATTAAGAACGTGGTTTTACAATTCGATACAAAGGAAGCTGCCGCCATCCAGAAAAGTCAGTCGAAATTTCAAGATAGTCAGGTTAAAATGGATTTAAAAATCATTCAAGACAATTACTTCGGGCTAGCAGATGCAAAAAAAAATTACAAAATCCTGCGGTACCGTTAGAAGAATCTCTACAAATAGTGCAACATGTTCACGCACAGCTATGCGCGATTGAAGACGCAAAAAATGTTTCTTTTCTAAAAAATTTTAAAATTTTTTTTGAAAAAAATTCTGTTTTGGGCAAATTAAGACACTTTTGTAAAGGGTGCGTAAACAGAATCGTTAAGTTATTTGAAAAGATTATTTTACTTACGCAAATATTACGTCACTAGATGTAACGTTCGTTCTCGCATATAAACGCATTTTTCTCATCCCGTACTAGTTTTGCCGAAACAACAGTTGAAACATATCTAATGTTGCAGATATTAAACAGACATTATTCACTTTATGATTTCACGGAGGACTCTTAAAATGGTAAGTGTTTGAGCACGTGTTTTTTAAATTTTTTATTTAAAAGATGAGCGAAATTATTTGCGGCAGCAAACATCTCTATTAGCAGAATAACTCTGGTGGATCGCGAGGCCTGGTCGACTCTACGCTACTGCGCGGTACCGCTCGTGGCCAGCTTTAGTAATAAATGGTCAAAATTTGAATCCTCTCAGTGAAGCAATAAAGTTGTTATTGAGGTTTTTACCTCTCTCTCAGCACTGATATTGAATGTTTTTTTTTGCGGTATTTTTTTATAACTTTCTCGATTTGTATTGTTGTTCTCATTGAACTGCGGTTCAGTTGAGTGTTAGCTATGCTTAGAGTAAGAAGACGAGCAGTGTATCGACAATTAAGCGAATTCGACAGAGGTCGAATTATTGGTTTGCGCGAAGCTATTTTTTCATTTGGGGAAATTGCTAACCGTATAAATCGAAATCGGTCTGCTGTAATGCGAGTGTATCGTGCACGGTTTGAAGATGGCCAGGAACGTCGTAGAAGACGTCGCTTAAAACAACTGGCATTTAGAGACCGATTTTCCTCTACTCGGGCAATTGGTGACCAATGGTTTGATGAAGAAGGTCGCCATGCAACCCTTACAGTTTATCGCCGAATCCGAAGTTTTGGGTTAACATCATATTGTACGCAACTTGTACTTCCTTTGGCTGCGGAACATTATCAGCAACGGTTACAATGGTGGAATGAAAGATTTCATTGGAATCTTGAGTGGCGTCGTGTTGTGCTTAGTGACGAATCAAGATTTTGTTTAGGCATGCACGACGGTCGTCAAAGTGTCAGAATAAGACGGAGTGAACGACGGAATCTTGGATTTACCGTTGAGAGGCACGTACACCGCACTGTGAGTGTTCTGATTTGGGGTGCGATTACTTATGGCAGCAGGTCTCCCTTGGTGTTCATTCGAGGCAATATGACAGCACAACGATACATTGCGGAGGTGGTTGGAATACATCTTCTGCCATACTTACAAAGGCTCGAAGATCGATTATTCCAGCAAGATAATGCACGTCCTCATGTAGCGTATGTGTTCCTTGAACTTCTTTGAACAGGCCCAGATCAATCTTTTGCCCTGGCCTCCAAGATCTGCAGATCTTTTTCCCATCGAACATGTATGGGACATAATGGCGAAACTTGCAGCGTCCTCCTTTGACTTTGGAGGCTTTGAGACATGAGGTGCAACTTACATGGGAGGCAATACCCCAAGACGAGATAAACCGCCTTATTCAATCAATGCCACGGCGTATAAATGAATATGTAAATCAGAGAGGCGGCCCCACACATTATTAACAATTATTATAAAATTTTGTCTGACTAATAGATTTTCCTCCCAAATTTTGATCATTTATTACTTTTACATAGGTGAATATTCCTATCAAATTTCATCCGGAAATTCCAACCTCTTCTAGCTGTTGCAATTACTATGTCACTGAGTATATTTGGGATCACTAACATTTAGGAATTTAACAGTAATAACAATAAGTGATTTTTATTTCACTTTTGAACAATACAAAAGTTAGAGCTTTAAACAGCATAAGAAAAGGAAAAACAAGAGTGAAATCAAAAGGCAAGGTTCAAGTTAAAATCCGCAAACTTTAAAGACTTTCGTTGAACTCTTTCAATTTTATCGGCATAAATGTTGCCATTACTCCGCAACATCAGAAAAAGGTAAGCTTTCAAACATTGTGCAGCAACATTTGAAAACAATTTATAGGATGGTTTGAAAAACCATAACAAAAGTTGCTCGAGTTCCTCTATAAAGAAAATAATAATGGGACCATAAGCTCATGGCGTACTAGCGTTGGAAAGGATTCATTTATAAGCGCCGGTCCCATACGTATAGCGGATAACGTTGCTCTCAATGTGTAAGCATACCTTCCTGACTCTTCAGTTTCCCCACACTCATGCCAGATGCTGGTCCGCGAGTCAGTCGCCTATCATACGTGCTTAAGTTACGGGCTCGGCTTCACTGCTGATTTTAGGAAATATGTAATACATCTTATTTGATTTTTATGGTATTGATGACATTTAATCCTCGATTATTACCAAATAAATTCTTTATTGTAATATTGCCGTATGTGACACAAAGAAATCGTTTTCAGTAAAAGAAATTATAAATTCCAAAAATAAATGGAACCTCTCACTATAAAATAACTAGATTACATTTTTTCGTTTCCAAATATTCAATATATTAAATGTTCAAACAATAGAAAGCGCATAACAAAAACAAAACAAAACAAAACAAAAATGTTTAAGTGTAAATTGGATTCCAAAACAAGAACACGTTTTCTAGATTTAATTGGTGGAACATTATAACAAAATGAATCGTATTTATATGTGTAAAAATTCAATTGAACCTATTATTACGATAGATAATGGGTAGGTATTGAAATAAGCAGTCATTTGCAGTACTGCTAGTAACGTAGTACCATTTAACGGCTTCCTAGAAAGAACATAATTGAAGAAAACTATTCCACAGTATAACTACGAGATACAAACAAAGCAAATCAAAAATAACAAAGGAGCGAAAGATCGAGAAAGGCAACGGTAATGAATTGAAATAGCTTGACTAGAGTCTACAGCGATCCTCTCATGGCAGCAGTTAGATTATTATTGATACTGATTCATTCTCGTCACGCAACTCCCCCCCCCCCCTCCCTAATACTTTTATAGCGAGCAAATTTTACAATAGGGCCCATATATTTTAGCGGCTCACTTTATTACGTAACTTTCTAACACGATATAGTAATATACTATATTAGTGCATTTAAATTTCTATCCCTAGTTTTAGCAGCTTTTCTAATTGAATTGGGCAAAATATACAACAAATATATTTGTTTTCTTTAGAAAAAAAGTTACTTTATTTTTTCTTCTTTTTTTAATTACACACGCAGAGAAATGGTTTCTTGCATCAAGAAAATAGATTTACTTGCAAAAATCAGTCTCTATCCAAGAAAATATTTTTATTTCAAGATTATAAAAATGTATAATATAAGAAAATAATTTTCTTGAAATTTTATTTGGATTAAATAAATATTTTCTTCCAAGTAAATCATTTAGTTTGAAGTTAAGAAAATATTCATGTTAAAGGTAGGAATGGAAAAATAGTCCAGATCTCGCCAAGTTCTGTTGAGAAATTAGGCGAATAGTTTCGTGCTCAAAAAACACATCATCAGGCTAGCAACAAGGATATCCAATAAAAGAAAAATTACAATAATGGAAAAAAAACCTGAAGTTAGTAACTAAAATTGGAATCAAGTGTATGAGCTAATGAAAACGTGTTTTTTATAGGTTGCAGTATAATAAAATTATTTCTTTAATAATGTAATTAAATAAGGATTGTTTTGTGCAGTTTAATAATGAATGAATTAATATTTAAGTTTATTTATCCCTTTTTTATTATTACTATCTATTATATTAAACGGGTACTCTAAAACTGTGGCACTGGAACACTGAAATAGTTCACTAAAACCCTTACCACAACACTTAATTCGTACTGGACGCACGTTTCGATAGCCAAGCTATCATCATCAGCAGCAAGACTGAACTAACAACCTAAGCGAAAAACTAACCTTATAAGGAAAATAAATTATGCAATATGTAAATTTAAAATCGTAAAATTTAATGAGCCGCTTCATTGCACAGGACTATAAACAGCCTAAAGGTAAATGAGCAGAATGACGTGAGTTATTAAATCCTAGTATTACAATGAAGCGGTTCATTGCACATGGTTAAAATTACAACAATAAATGATTAAACATGATGTAACAAAGGATAAAGGCTGGAATTTAGTGGTCCTAAATCTGAATTCATTAAGTGAGTTTTGTTTTTGTAAATTTCCATGCCTTCATAACAATTTAATTGAGCAGTACTCTTTATGTTTTTAATTAACTTTATATTATCAACATTATAGTTATTTCCAAGCATATGTAGAGCAACGCTAGATTTATCAAACCTTGTACCTAATTTTGATTGATCTTTTTGTCTGCCCAATATACACTTGATCACAATCTTTACATGAAATTTTGTAAATTCCTGATTTATCCATGTTATCCACTGGGTCTTTGGAATTTCCTAAAAGGTTTTTAAGGTTATTGCTCGAAGAGTAAACAATCTTGCGGTCAATCCTAGAAAAGATTTTTTGAAGACCCTTGGTGTAACATGGATAAAAGGATAATTTAACATATTTCTTATTATTACGGCCGTCAATGCGTTCTAATGTGCTTACATTTCTAATTCTTAATCTATTCTTATGTTTCCTAATAGTATTATAGACGACATCTCCAGAGAATCCGTTAAAGTTAGAAATATTGATGATTTCTTTTAGTTCATTTTGATATCTATCTTTAGTTAAAGGAAAATTGAGTAACCGGTGCTCCAAAAAGTTAATAGGCGAAAGTTTGTGTTCATATGAGTGATTAGAATTCTGTAAGATGAATCTATTATTACTAGTAGGTTTCCTAGTTTGATAAATCTAGCGTTACCCTACATATGCTTGAAAATAACCATAATGTTGATAATATAAAGTTAATTAAAAACGTAAAGAGTACTGCTCAATTAAATTGTTATGAAGGCATGGAAATTTACAAAAACAAAACTCACTTAATGAATTCAGATTTAGGACCACTAAATTCCAGCCTTTATCCTTTGTTACATCATGTTTAATCATTTATAGTTGTAATTTTAACCAAGTGCAATGAACCGCTCCATTGTAATACTAGGATTTAATAACTCACGTCATTTTGCTCATTTACCTTTAGGCTATTTATAGTCCTGTGCAATGAAGCGGCTCATTAAATTTTACGATTTTAAATTTACTTATTCCATAATTTATTTTCCTTATAAGGTTAGTTTTTCGCTTAGCTTGTTAGTTCAGTCTTGCTGCTGATGATGATAGCTTGGCTATCGAAACGTGCGTCCAGTACGAATTGTGTTGTGGTAAGGGTTTTAATGAACTGTTTCAGTATCTATTATATATTTTAAAAAACTATAGTTAAATTAGGTGGTAAATAGCAATAAAAATAAATAAAAATATTAGACGAACCGGTATTTTTTGAAAATGTTTATGAAACGTTGTACGTTAAAGGTTATATCATTGTATGGGCAAGTATGGTATCTGCATTCTGGTTCCGTCGCTATTATCTCGGACGGCATGACTATAACTACTGGAATTAGGTGGCGGAAATATTTCAGTTGCTGCTTTTGAAGATTAGTGGCATAAACTGAGAGATATAAGAGCAACGTGGCCAGGAGCAAGAAGTTTTAATGCTTTTCTCTTCTCACATTGCCTTTGCCGGTAGTGATTGTATCAATACCAGAAGCTTAGCATTACCTTGGCTATTGTTTCTGGGCACTTTTTCATGTATACATCTACATTAAGTTCACTTTTGTTTGGATATTATGATGTAGATAACCTCTACTTTAGTCTTTTTAAAATCACAAGCAATGTGAACAATTTACTGCATTATGTACGGATATGTCGTACTGTTTTACACAAGGTAAGCGCAATTAATAATATGCATTTCAATAATTTTATTTTAAGAAAATGAAACTATTGATTTATGAACAATACCTAAACGCTCTTTGGAATTAAGAAAACTATTTACTATCCTTAAGAAAATATTGTTTTGTTAACAAATGTCTGAAACAAAGAAATACAATTATTTCGTTACAATTATATACTTCTCTTAAGCGGAGAAAGAAGCGCTGAGAAAATATTTCTTTTGATTTGAAACAGTATTGCAAATAATTTAAACAGTAATTGTCTTGAATTAAGGCGGACAGCTTTGATACAAGTAAACGTTTTTGAGCGTGTATTGTAAGAAGCTAAACCAAATTGTTAAATTGTAACTGTTATATAAATGTTTCAATACTACTTACAAAATGAACAAAAAATTTTGTTGAAGTTGCTACATTACACTAATTTTAATTGTTTAAATCGTGCTAATCGATAATTCAGCGACACCACACGCCACACGATTTGATTTTATTGAGTAGAAAGAAGTTTTTTAAATATTTATACGATATAAGAGTGCTCCTAAACGTAGCCACTTGTGGTCGCCACCCGGTGGTCGCCACTCGTTAAGGACTGCATTTTATGCGTAACCGTAATGGGGTTAACAAGTTACTTAAACGCGCGACCACAAACGCTGCGTTTACGTTAGTTAGTTGACTGCATCTTTATGTTTATTTTTTTGAATCGTTTCAATCGCTGCATTGTCGAATAGCGACATGCGTTTCTAAACTTACAAATTTAAATTTAAGCAATAAAGCTCAGCATAGTGTAGTAACTTTAAAATTTTTGTCATTACTACTGTTCAATGAATTCATTTTGTAAGTAGTACTAAAAGGTTTGTATGTATAACAATTACAATCACAATTTAACAACTGTTTCCAGATTTTTACAATGTAATTAAAAAAAGCGTTTTTTTCTGAAGATGATAAGTGTATTTGTCGAAACGTAGAGTGTAATTTAAATTTACTCAATACAATTTTTAAAAACCGCTAAAACTAAGAATTCGTCAAAAAATGCCAAGAAACTTTTCATCAATTGATTTTAGTGCATAAGTAAAAAATATTTGATGATTGCCTACAGAGTGACGCAACTAATTTTTTTTTAAATACGATTTTTACATATGTAATAGCTTTAGAGATATTTGCAATTCATTAGGAAATTTCTGTTTTACAGGTGCTCACAAAGTTCCTTCTACTTCGTGACGGTGTTAATCAAAGATATCCTATACATAGCCAATGTAGAGCATGTAATACTTCCCCACCGTAATGAAGCTTGTCGCATGCAGAGCTAATTTTGATTTTTTTTTTTATTTTTTAATTTTCGTATGTGTATAATACTTGAAGAAACGAAAATTTCAAAACTTTCATTAACTTAGCTAATTTTTATGTTTTAGATCCAAAGATATATTTTTACAAAAGTGTCACTGCCAAATTTCGAAAAGAGTTTCATTAAAATGCTATTTGCGGACGACTTTGGGTATTCTGAGTTCAGATTGCAAAGAAAATAAACATTAATTCGATAATTGACTTCATAGAGGAAGATGATTGTAGTACTTCATTTTCAACATGAATGCAATGCATTTTGGTTTCATGTGAAAGAATTGTTCAGCAGAAAGAAAATTAGTCAGTACGTTAGTAAGGTAATCCCATAGGTAAGGTCTCCGCTTTTTTTGAAAATTAAGTGGAACATCTCAGGTTTCGTCACCGTGACAATCGAATCCAAAAAGTTGTCCTCTTCGCCTGCAGCGGTGAATAAATTCGCGATGCTGGTCTTCTTTGAACATTCACGTGACCCATCTTGCGCACACTTTTCTGTCAAAATCATGAATGGTGCTTCGGGAAACCTCAAGAACCAAAACGAAAGATCATCCAGAGTCATCCGCTGATCTTCACGCATGGTTTTATTAATCCTCGCGACTATCATGATGAAAATTAACGGTCTTGTGATTCTTCCTTCGTCGTGAATTTCAGTACGACCAGCCGCAAATTCCTTACATCACTTGCGGACGTTTCTGGCATTTGTGCACGACTCGCCATACACTTCCGTCAATTGGCAATGAATTTCAATCGGTTCAATCGGCCTTTTGCCTTCAAAACTGAATAACGGAACAGAAGTTCGCACCTGGCGGTAGCGCCAAGCGGGTGCTCCATTATAAACGGCTGCCAAGTCAAGAATGAGTGCTTCGCAGTGCGGTGCACGCATGCTTGTTTGGGAGTAGGGAAAGCAGCAAACGCAACAGTGTTGCCAACAGCCGCACGAACAACGTCCTTGCGTCCCCAGCGCTTTGGAGACATTACTTTTAGGATTACCCTCGTATTTTAAACAGTCTTACATTTTTCATAGTTTTCATATAGAATTTATCCTATAAACAAATTTAACCAATTACAATGCAAGAAAATTAGAATACAATTTACCTGTAATTCGATGCATATAGAGTATTCATTACGATAATAATACTAGTGATTGTTGTAGTGGTAAAGTTTCATAGATTTCCTTTTACAACTAATCCAATCATGGAAATGTTGGGCATTAAATACATTATTGTTATTATTTTGCGATTATCAGGTTCCAAACAGAAAGAATATGCAGAGAAAGGAACGCGGAATTGTTGTATATAAATTAGGACTTACCAATAACTAATAATAAAACTAATAAAGTAATTTACAAGACAAATGTACACATCTTCATTAAAGTTATGCAAGTGTGACACATATAAAATATATCAGAAAACAGAACAAGATAAAACATTATTAATGCATTGAAGTAACAATTGTAGAAGTATTGACTCAAAAGGGTACTTGTAAAAGAAGTAACATATTCCTGTTCCCTTGTTCGTCAAAAACATTCTGTGGTTAATGTAATGGTACATACAATGGTACCACATCGACCGTCATCCTCCTTCTTACTTGCTTCCAAAAAAGCTATAAATTGTACTGCCGATGAGATTTTAAAGGTGGTGTGGAACTCATTGAACAAATTTGAAGTTTCAACTAAGCAACTTTTAATGTTTATGAGTGATGGTGCCGCAAACATGCGTTCTTTGGGCCGATCTCTTAAAGAACACAGTAGTAACTTCTTACATGTAACGTGTCAAATTCATACTCTAAATCTTGCGGCACAAACGATTCCTACATGTTTTCCACTAGTAAATGCATTGATTGCTAGTACAAAGGCAGTGTTTCTAAAGTCCCCGAAACGTACCCGACTATTTCACAGATTGTGACCTGATTTACCTGAACCACCACAGCCGATTGTTACACGTTGGGGAACATGGTTGCAGGCTGCGTTTTACTACAACAAATATTTTGATCAAGAAAAGAAGGTAGTTTTAAAATTCAATCCGACAGAAGCTGCAGCAATCAAGAAAAGCCAGGAAATATTTCAACATAATTAGGTTAAAAGAGATTTATAAACTATTCACAACAATTACTAGTGGAAGGAATAGAAAAGTTACAAAATGTTTCGATGTCGCTAGTGGATTCTGTTCAAATTGTAAATGTTCACGCACAGTTATGCGCTGTAGAAGGCGAAACAAATTGGTGCGTAATACGAAAATTTGAAGGTGTTTTAGAGAAAGACTCTGATTTTTTTATATTAAGACAAATTTGTGAAGGTGCGTGTGAAGTTACATTAAGTTGTTTCAAAGATTATTTTAAATACGCAAATATAACATCGCTAGGTGTCGAACGGTCGTTTTCGGCATTAAAAAACATTTATTCCGCACGTCGTACTCACTTGACTGAAACAGCCGTGGAAACATATCTAATGATTCAAATATTTAACAGATGTTACCCAGTTTGTGATTTCACGAAAGACTTTTAAACGGTAAGTGTTTCAGCACGTTTTATAATTTATTTCTTACCTTCTATTTTATGTATAAACTTTTATGCGCTCGCCACGCCTCTGGCTGTTACCGCATATTTGCCCAGGCTACTAATGCCTACTAATTATTCACTTGCAACTTCTTTACTTATCTTTTGAATTAAAGCTTATGCATTTATAATGCGTTTATCATTACTAAAAATACTAGATTATGACACAATGGCGGTCATGACCGGCCACGATGTATACACAACACCATGCGCGTGCGTAAAACGTATACAAGGCTATTCCGTGTTTTTCACAAGTTGCCTCTGCCCACATACTTTATTTTGACTAAGTTTTACCCTACATATTTCTATTTTCAACTACACGAAATGAAATTTCCCCCTAATTTGAGTGAATTTTACTCCTTCAATGAGGATAATATTCGCCCATTTTTTAGAGTGTAAGGGCAAAGATGTTGTAATGTACAGAGTGTTCAAAAAATCACCGTTATTATTATTGTAAAATCATCATTATTTCTCGCGTTCTATTTAAAGACAATATGAAATTCCTTATATAATGAGTTGCTTTTGACTTTGGAACAGCGGTGTACAGCATTAAACAGGAAATCAATAAGTCAATGTTTCTAAATAAGGCGCTTATGATAAGAAAAACAGAGCAACCAATTAGTCGACTTAAACATAATTCCAGTTCTAATAAAATCCGCGTATTCTCTTCTCCTCTCCCTTTCGCTCTCGCCTCTTTCCAAATACTTTCTTTTCTCCTTCGAGCATCGCCGGGCCCCCATCT
Organism: Dynastes maya; assembly: GCA_029619315.2. Classification (NCBI taxonomy): domain Eukaryota; kingdom Metazoa; phylum Arthropoda; class Insecta; order Coleoptera; family Scarabaeidae; genus Dynastes; species Dynastes maya. The sequence goes on along the minus strand of JAROYE020000003.1, from coordinate 54,403,898 downwards.
CTTTACCTCAACGAAACAATAAAACAAGAACGTGTTATGCCGTCTGCGAGCCCCAATAAAAATAAAAGCGTCGTAATCTGAGCTTAATTCTATAATTAACGTTAGCAAAAAGGAAATGAAATAAAAAAGATGAGGCAATACACCTTATTTTTATGTGCGTGGTCGAATTTTTTTTTTGTTTTATGGCTACACGTAAAGCATTTGAAACAGTAAAATTTTATCAATACTTAGATAAGCTTTTCCACTCTCGTTCTTCCTGAATCAGCAAAATTTTTCCGTATTACAGAAATTAGCAGAAAGCGCGGCGATAACAATCACAATTGCCAAAATAAATTAAGATACGTTCGTTCACGTTAAAACAAAAGGAGGATATAAGCTAAAATGTACGATTTACTGTTAAAGTAAAATTACTTCAATTATATATCTATAATAAAATATAAGTGGGGTTTTGTACAGAAAAGTTTTTTTTAAGACTGTTCGGTCACATACCCACCAACATCAAGAAACTAGTAATTGATAAAACAAATCAAATGCCACGGCAACAGAGATAACTTATTTTGAGGTTACAATGAAGGATGCCCAAGAATACTAATAACATGATCTCGTTCTGATATCTGCTTGCATAATGAATTTTACCATGCTTCTGTATAAGACTATATCGTTCGTTTTTAAAATCTGAATTACGTTTGTGGGAAACTGGATTTGATGTTCGATAAGATCCTATATAAACTATTGCCTTGGGAGCTCGTACTTCGAGAAATGAAGTATTAGGTGGTTGATATTTGCCGTCTCTTCACCACACTCGCAACAGGTATCTGATCTTACATGGATTCTATGTAAATGCGCCGGAAACTGATCATGTCCAAACTTCAATCCTGTTCTTTTAGAGTAAAACAATCTTGACACACTCTAATTTTTGTATCATTGTTGGTTGAATAATATAATACTGCGTCACCTTCTCTACATTTTTTCTATTCCAGCGAACGTTCCACTCTTCCACCACCCATTCATTTGTAACAATACCCATTACACCTTTCCAATATACTTAGACCTCATTATCAAGTCCATCCGCTACTGCCTTCTTTGCCATGGTATCTACAACTTCGTTGGGCGTGATGTTGACGTGTGCCTTTATCCACAAAAACATTATCTTAAAGTGATGTTTCTTAAGAGCCAGTTAGTTCGTCCGTATGTACTTAATTGTAGAATGACCATTAATATCTTTGGTTGAAGCTATTGTACGTAACACACTTTGCGAATCGGACATAATAATCCTTGATGTTACTAGTTGAATATAGTTGATCACTGATAAAATAACCTCTGCCTCCGGTAAGAATTTAGAGATCTGACTCTATACGGTGTAACGTTCCTGCTCGCGGCGCCGGAATGTAACGTTGCGTCTCTGTTCGCTTGCCAATTTGTAATAACTTTCTTATTCTTAGACGCAAAATTACAAGGCGACTGTCTTTACACACTTGCCAAGCCATACAAGATAGACTCTGTTCACTAGTGACATCTCTGGATGATATACGGGAGGTTATCGTATAAAGAATATATAACGGTTTTACTTTTTAGACAATCTTTTTAATCAATTTGATGTTACTGTGTGATTCAGACGGGAATAAAGTATACAACATTAACTTCTCTTATTTTAAACACTAAGATCTCATACTCAACGTACAGGGGATCTATCTTATCAACTCCATAATATAGATTGATTTGCCGTTACTGGGATGTCGGTAGTTGTCACGGGATCATATATCAGAATTATAAATATGTATCTTAAGTGGCTTAATGTTTATTTACGTTTTAAAATAAAACTATTAGATGTTTGCGGCTTTTAGTAATCAAGAAAAATTAAGTGAATATCAAATTAATTGATTCAGCGTGTGTGGGCAGTCTTAACCACGGGGTAGCGTTGAAAACGCCAAAGGGTCTAATTTAACAGCAGAAGATGTAAGTACAACGACAATACTTTATTTACACATAACTTCATCAAATAAAATAAAATTCTCTAGCAAACTAAAATCAGATTCATATACTAATATACAGATCGGGCAAAATGATTGAAAACAAATGCTTTATTTTCTCAGTTACGAGCTCGGTTAGGTTTTAATCGGGCCTTTAAATTTTATGTCCCGGCAAGACAAAATATTCTCGGTAACGTACTTTGAATATATCGGCCGTCGAGGTTTCGTAATAGATAGCTAGAGCCACGCTACTACGGAACGTCGACGTATATAATATCGGCAGAATGGACTTATACATACATAATTTCAGTAGAAATTCCACGATAAATAGCTAAAGCCACATTATCATGATATTATGGCTTTGTCCACGCTTAACCAAATGCAGCCAGCGGCCGCCGAGAGATGAAGTCTAGTCAGTAGAAGTTCTCGCAGCCCAGGACCAGCAGAGGTGATGATCCCTTGTAGCGTGAGCCACAGAAAGACAAATGTACGCGGATTTGAACGCCTTTTATAGCAAAATGTACTCGTTTTTGTCTATCTACGTCATGCGACCTTGCATGTAAACGGCGCGTGCTCATCACAGAACTGGTAACTATCGTGCTTATACAATATGTACTGACAGTACAACATAAATGGTTCTAAAATTTGAAAATAGAATTAAAATAAATAAATTTACGATTTAGAACAAAGATTTAAAGACTAAACAAGATAGGTAGAAATGGAAACAACAATTTTTCTTCGTTCTTTTCAGAATTAAAGTCTTTAGATTTGACGAAACGGGATGGTTCGTCACAACGGAAAGACTGTTTCTCCCAATTTAAAGCATTGAAAAAGGTGTCCGAACAATAAACATCAGTTGCTTTAGAAACATCTGTGTAAATAATCGGTGCTTGTCCGATTTGGTTACATGACAGACGCACTACCTCCGGCGTATGGAGGGAAAATCTGTGACAATCTGTGGCTTCTAGATTGTCAAAGTAATCAATTTTGGTGGTACAACTTTATAGATGATATTATTGTATTTGGTTACATAGTTGTATACTAGTACCAATGGTAAAGATTGTTTTTTACCAATAGCTTTCTGAGAAATCACATATTCGCAATTGATAAATCCTGTTAACTTGCTCAAAATTATTGGCATGTACGGATTTCAGAACATACTTAGCAACTGGTACTTTTTTACGAATATGTATATAGTAGGGGTTCCCGTGCTTCCACCCTCAATGCTTCTATTGGAGTAGAAATCATGATTCCTACGCATACACGTAACGCCTTGTTTTGTACCACAGTGATCCTGTGTAGATGCTTCCCACTTGCTGAATCATAAAATATCGACCCGTAGTCCAGACGTGATTTTATACAAATACAGCAGAAATTTGTTTCCATCTGAAGATCCGCGCCCATTTAACCTTAGTTAAGCAACGCATCACACTGACATGTTTCTGTAATTGAGATTAGATCATACATGGAGCCCAACTCATTCTGTTATCTAATAATAATAATAACAATAATAATATTCTTTATTTTTTCAGTAGCCACAACAAACTACATGTTTAGAACTCTAACTAATAATAAGCTACGGATGTAGCTGATATCAGGAAAGCGGTGTTGAGGACACCGTTACCTGCTCTTCCACAAACACCATAATATTTCAAGTAAAAAATAAAAGAAAAGTGTGCATATATTAACTTAAATACTAAGTATTCTGCGACATACAAGGGCAAGAAACATAAGACCTAACGTATAGAACTGTTATTTCATATAACGTAACCTATAGAAGTGTACTACAATTTCAACAAAGCATTAATTAGCAGAAATATAATTGCGGAGTGCACGCCTAAACGTTGTCAAGGACAAGGATTTCAATGAATTCGGTAAAGGATTGTATAATGAGTAAATGCTATAACCGAAAGAACGTCCAAATAAGGAGGTGTGGTGTGGTGGCGGTGTATGAATGTCTGTCCGAAACCAAATTTTACTTGAATGATAGATTTTTCGCTTACCCATATTCAACCAACGGAGATCAACGAGTTTGTGCGAGATTCTATCATACTTACGAATGCCATATACATACGACCAGATGCAGGCATTTTGCACCTTTTGAATACGTGTTTTCATCAAACGTATCAAAGCAAGGGCCGTACACAGGCAAGCCATAATTAAATAAAGACAAAACAAGGGTCTCGCACAACATAGCCTTGATCCCCCGACTAAAAGTGGAGCGATATGGATATAAAGTTTTTAGCTTTAAATAAGCACTGCTCATAGTTTTTGAAATATGATCTTTAAATCTAATAGAATTATTGAGCGCAAGACCTAAATTTTTGACGTGAGTAACAAGCGGTATAGTGAGATGTGCTAGTGTTAAGACAATCTGTCCGCTAACAGAATAAAAATCCTTGGGTCGTCCAAACAGAATTGCTACAGATTTACTTTAAGTGCATGATGTTTGGAAAATCTACTGATCTCCATCAGATCACGATTAATCTGATTCACTGCTGAGTTTACATCGGCTATTGGGAAGCTTTTATAAATCTGTGTGTCGTCTGCGTACAGTTGTACATTGAAATGTAAGACACGGGAAGGTAAGTACGTAGTATAGATAAAGAATAATAATGGGCTCAGTATGGAGCCTTGTGCAGGGCCTTCATCGAGTCGCCGCAACGAAGAACATCGCGTACTGAGATCTGTGAGCTAGATAGTTAGACACCAGCGCAAGAGCAGGATTACCAAATCCGACATGCTGGAGAATACTGAGAAGAATGTCATGATTTATAGTGTCAAACGCTCTACTATAATCTAATAAAACCAAAAGAGTTAAATCCCCTCTTCTTAAGCTGAAAGGATGTCATCCGTAACCTTCAACAATGTAGTAATGCAACTGTAGTTATGTCTGAAGTCTGATTGACAAGATTGTAAAATGTTGTGCGTACACATATGTTCACTGATATATCCATGAAGAATTTTCTCTAGAACTTTGCTAATTGTAGGTAACAGACTGATTGGTCGTAAGTCGGTGAATGATACTATTTTAGCTTTTTTAGGACGTGGGAGGACGACATTTTGTAATATACCTACAGAAATTTAAAATATGTACGATAGATGGTAGCATGTAGGGGATCAATAGTTTTAGCATTACGTTATTAATACCATCATGGCCATAAGCTGTGCTTTTGATTTCGTAAATGTAAATGGTGACGGTGGCTTCGTCGACGGTATGGAAGTGAAATGTAAACTTTAAGTTATTGAAACCTCGGTACATCTCAGTAATCCTAAAGAAATCACCTACGACGTCTGAAACACTATCGACAAAAATGTTATTGATTTTAGTGGCATCGCTCAAGTCTGCGGGGATGGATGGACATTACTTTCTTATTGGATTTTTGAAGCTTTTTGATTTCAGCCCATAGGCGACTACTGTTTGAAGAAGCGGCTAAATGTTGAAAATAAGCATATCGTTCGCGACGAACAGCAGATGTTGTACAGTTCCTTAATTACTAGTAATAGTTAAACGAGTTTGACAGCCCGTAACTTTGTACTTTTTCTTTGCTTTATCTCTTAATTTTATTATTGTAATTTTTTGTAACTATACCTATTCGAATCATTTCACAATGTATCTTACATACTAATCTCTGAAGTAATAAATAACATTTAACTGCACTGCTTATGATTGTCTTATGATTATCATTTTGGCAGAATAGCTGAGTTTCTAATTCATTTAAAAATAAAGCTGAACTAAAGTTCGGTGGTCTATAAACACAGCCAAAAGCAGCACCTCGCTTTACAGGTAATCCAAACTTGTTCAATAGCATTACTAGATTTCAAGAGACTGGACTGAATAACGCTTCTAAATTCCCACGCCACCACCACGACCATCACGATCGCAACGAAAAAAATTATAGTTATCTACATATATGAATCATATCATCGGTAATATCTTGAGACAACCACGTTTCAAATATGCAAAGAATATCTATCCCACCACCACACAACAATGACTTTATTTCATTATGTTTAGAAAAAAGAGAATGAACGTTCAAATGTGCAACCGTAAAATTATTAGTCATAATAAATTAAATTAAAGAATAGATTAACGGCATTTTAAATAAAAATTAAATTGTAGATTATAAAGAAAATGTGTACATATACGTAAATGTGGTAAAAAAATAAAGGGAAATGTTCTACAGAGGTAACTAAACAAAAAGGGAAACAAAATGTAAATATAGAAAAAACAATGTTACGAATCGAAACACGAGATAGGATATACTAACTGAACGGTTTATAAGGTAGAAGATATCTTGCGTATTGTTCTTAGTTCCTCATACAACTTATTTATTCATCGTAACTACGGGCAATTCTACATTGTTTAAATTTATGTGGTACTGCAGCACATTCCTGTGTCTGGTGAAAAACATAACTTTCGTTTTCTTAACTGACAGTTGAAATCCGTTTTTGCTTAGACTTGATACTTGGTTCATCGACGTGGAAGGCAGGCTTAATAGGTCTTTGATTTTTTTGTGTAGCACACTGATACAAAAATCATCTGTGTACTGCGTGTCTGTTGTTTTGCCGGTTATTATTTTATGTAGATCACCTGTATTTATCGTTATTTGTAATGTTACAAATTACAACATCGTCATTAGCGCCACGTACAATGCCTTTAGCCAACTACTATTGCCAACCTAATATTTTAGGTCCCGATGCAGGTATATGAACAAAAAAGTATGAATATTAGATTTATGATTAATGATGAAAAAGAAAGAACGAGGCAACAATAATATTGTTGTTTTGAATTAGCCCTGAGTGTTGGTATAATACTTCTGTTTAAATTAAAAGAATAAATTAAGTATAAGAAAGATGCATAATGGACATATTGTGACCTAAATGTTATAAGTAAAGCGTGACAAACGGTTGCACCCGCAGAGACGCCTGTACGAGGGTATGTATGTACGTATGTGGGTGCAGAGTTCAGTAATGCGGTAGACATTGAGGAGTTTCGTCGTTTGGTTATTTATCGGATTCTCATTGTGTTTTCGAAAACATAGGACGTAAGCCTAGTGTACCTCTTGCATCGCTTGTGAAGAAATATATTTGGCGTTTCCCCGGTTTGGAATTTACAGGTTCGCACATTCGTTGCAAATTTTGCGATATAGGGTTGCTAGGTCGCACGACATTTGAATGTAGAAGTCATATTAAAAGTAAACGTCATGTATTGAATTTAAGAAACAATATTCCATACTGGTAATTTTTGTATGACTTTATTTTCATGTTGACCACGTGCAACATCCCACAACACCTAGTAGATAATGAAAACTTTCGTCTTTTTGGGATAAATATGTTCCATCGTGGAAGCTACCAACAAAGACAATTGCGGTACAATTTACCACATGTGTAAAGTATAGTAAAAGACTGCATAAAAGACGAGTTGAGAAATCAAAAAATCTGGCTCACTGTGGACGAAACTACTGATACTCAAAAACACAGCGTGATTCATATTGTAACGCGTTCTTTAAAACGTAATGGTCCAGAAGCTTCCTTGTTGTTACCCAGTAAAAGGATTGAAAGAACTGATGCCGAAACCGTTGTAAACATAATAAAAAATATGTTAAGAGAATTTTGTGTCGTAAGAGCCCAAATCATCATGTTAGCTTCTGACGGAGCCGCAACAATGCTGAAAACTGGTAGGATGTTGAAAGTACGTTTTCCAACTCTTCTTCACATAACATGCCTCATACACGCATGTCATCTCGTAGCAGAAACAATTTGAAGCAATTATCCTAGGGTGAATGATTTAATATCATCTACCAAAAGAGTGTTTGTGAAATCTCCCAAACATATCCGCGTATTCAAGCAATTGTATCCGCAAATTCCGCTACCACCTCAGCCTGTATTGACGCGATGGGGAACATGGATCGAGGCATTATCTTACTATCGCAAATATTATTACCAAGTGAAAGATGTAATTTTCAAACTTAATTCTTCTCATTCTCAAGCGAGAGTCAGCAACTTTTTCCAATTCGGACGTTCAAAAAGAAATAGATGACATTTCCATAAACCATTCTGTAGTGACATAAACTATTTCGCAGTTAGAAAATACACGACTCGTTAAGTAACATCAACAATTTAGCAGCCGCTTTAGAAAGCTTGACGGATCCTATAGGACTAGATGCGTAAAAATTTCGTGCCGTTTTAAATAAAAATCCGGATTTAGAAACGGTTCGATCTATATCCGGAATACAAAACTGCACAGAGGAGATACAGGAGTATTTGAATTTCGCAAATCTTACTTCATTAGATGCTGAACGAGCATTTGCAAAGTATACGAGAACGTTTTCAGACCGTCGTCGAGGCCTGATCGAATCGACAATGGAAGCATTGCTTATGTTGCAGTACTACGCGACGTACCGTGGCAGTCGCACATTACCGCAGTGGTCATCGATACGTCAATAAAAGGTAACAATCTATTATTTTTTTATTAATACTGTGTCGACTTTTGCCCCGGACGGTTCCACTAGTTTCTCGAACATTATAAATAGTACACGCACACCAATCAACCGATAATAACCGAACGTCCACTCGATTCCTTGTATGTACATACTAAACACAGCTCCTATCACGGTGCCTCTGCAGGTGCTACCGTTTGTCACGCTTTAGTTGTAAGATGCATTTCACACTTTGGTTGTCCATAACCATGTTCCGTCTTTACGTAAGTCTGACAAAGGCTAAGAACACTTTGCTTATTTGAGAAGAGATGTTATTAACTACTTAGATATCCTTTGTAGGTAACAGCAATACAAGTTCCCAGATAAACACTTGTAACTCTCAAGCATTAATCGCTTCCTAATTATAGTATGCGCAATCCTTATACCTTAAGAGTTTCAACAGAATGTAACTGGTGGTATTGTAATTTCCAGGGAGTAGACTAGATTAGAAGGAGGTATACTAAAACTGTAGTTCATCCAATCGCTGCCATTAAAGCGGTTAGTTACAAATATGGTTGTTACTAGATAATTTCTAGGTAAATTTACTTATAAGCTACTGCATTAGAATAATACTATGGATATTTGGTTTAAGCTACCTTGAATCTTGCAGAGAAATTTTTAAAACCAGTACTTTATTAACCCTACTTTCGTTTTATTTATACAAACCTATGTGCATTTTCCAAAACAAAAGTAAATTTTTAACTCATACAGATATTCATAATTATGAAACTAGAAACTGAAACAACATAGTACAAAATAAACCTAATCACATTTATTATCAAAAACCGTCAATTATTGCAGAGTCGGAATTTTTAATGGACTCCCATTTAGCATCTGGGTCTCGATTGGTGCCTCAATTTTTAAACAAAATTTAAAGAAATATGTAGTGGAACACAATTGTTACAATTTGTCGGATTATAAGTTAATTGGCGGACGAATTTGCAAATAGTGATAGATAGATGGGATCGTAGCAACTCAGTCTAGTTTTCTTTCTTTTGTCCTACAAATTCAACGAGATTATTGTTTTGAGTGCCACATCTGTTTCTTAAACACATCACAGGTCAATAAGACTATTCTGTTCTATTCCATTACGATTGCTAGCAAAGACACTAGGGATGGGTCGTTACTTAACTATCTGTTATTTTATAACCGTTATGGATCCAAAAACGGTTGCAACTGTTATCTCGCTGGGAAAATAACAGGTATAGCACGGTTGCTTTCGGACTGTTGTGAGCATATCATCGACCGCCGTTGCGGCGTACTCAACTGCGTGGCGCTACGACTGTCTGATCGAAGCCGCTGTTTATTACAGATAATAGTTACAACTCCCCTAGAAAAATAACTTATCAGATCACGTACCTACATAAATATCCTCCCGAACGGTTATTACAGCGGTAGTCGACATCGAGTCGGACGTTTATTATGGACATATTTTCTAAATAATTGTATGTATTGGAATTATCAAATGTAAAATAAAAGACCGATGTTATATAAAAAATTTACTTATAAAAACTAAAAATAAAACCGGTATATTTATTATATAGCATTTAAGCACATAGATGTTCTCGCATTTCGAAAATTAACTAAGATTAAATATAAGAAAAATAACAGTAGGATCAGTCAAAATGGTGGAAATTAAACGCTGCTGTAACAATGATTGCAGTGAATCTGACAGTACAACAGTGAACAGTTTATCACTTAATTTATTTTAATCTATTAACCAGTTTATAATTTATCTGCAAAAAAAACGCAATAAAATATTTATATTACAAAAAATTTCTGAATTTAAATTTTAGCGTGCTGCAAGATCAGCAGTTGCACATGTGCTATGTGGAATCACGAGGCGTTATCGTGTAGAACTGTGGACTACGAAATAACGCTAAACCTGTTATTTTGCAACGGTTATTTCAAAATAACGATAACGGTTGAAACTGTTATTTTAAAATAACGATTTTTCACTACTTTATCACTAAAGGATACCATTAAAATGATTTGTTAACACACTACGATCACAAAAATTTCAAAACGTAGCAAATATAGGCTGCTATTATATTCGATATAACGTTATCAGATATTGTTTCTTGCAACATCCGAAGAAAAAAATACATTAACTATGTTCTTTTTAAACTACTACAGAGCAGATAAACAGACAAAAGTAGATTCACAAACAAAAGAAAATATTATTCTCATCAAAACGTCTTCGATCAAATTCACGTAGACGTTGAAATAGGCCTGTCATGTTGAGGAATATTTTTTTACACTCCCAGGATGGGTGACCTAGTTCGAGCGAGAAATATATTTCCCTTTATAGGCACACGGCGAGATTTTACGCGAACTGCGGCATAAATTTTTCAATAATTTTAGGTAAATGTGCTTGCCATTGACATTATACATTTTCATATATTATTTTGAGCATTAATCTTTCACGTCCTGAATTTGAAACCTAAATTCCTCCTGTAATGAATTTCTCTTCGAAAATTGAAGTATTTTTTAGATATACCAAATTGAAAAACTAAGAAAGTGTAAAAGTTAAATTCAATAATATGTTCTTTTCCTATTTTAAGTAGGAATTAAAAGGTGTTATTTCCTCCAGGTGATTTGTAAGGTTTAAGCGTGTAATAAAAGTAACATATTTGGTGAATACTAAATACCAAGATGCGTCTATTAATCTATTATTCAAATTATTGGTACCTACTAGATAAAAGAAAGATAAACAATACTGGCACTATAATGTCGCCAGCGTATCAAAAATAACTGTCCATTTGACGTTAATGAAGTAATACGAGGACCAAGCCGATAATATTGAGAATAAATAAAGCAGTTAATATATTCCAGAATTTTATTTTAAATAAGTTCAAAGTAATTCCCTTCAGCGATAATACATTTGACCATTCTCTCCTTCCACTTCTTAAAAGCCGCCAATCTTCTTTGGGAATACTTGCAAAATGCTGATGAATGGCCTGTGTCAATTTCCTCCTCAGAAAAGTTACACATTGTCAAATCAGGTGAGTACGGTGGATGTTTTATTTAATATTTTTTATTTGTTCCTCACTTGTAAACTTGTCAATTTATCAAATCACTGTATTCACCTTTAAAACGCCTCTTAACTGGCTAGCCTGTAAAAATTTTACTGGCAAGTCAGTAATATTTTACACCTGCGCTCATATATTTTATACTACGTATTATAATTTGAAATGACAGCGAAAGTTTTTAACAATTTATTTATTATTAACATTTGAAAATTGTGTCTTATTACTATCGTGTACATTAAATATCATAGTGTGATTGTTATTTCCACTAATAATGAAGTTCCCAAGCGATGTTAAGTCACTTGTATTTGCACGCGTATACTCTGTAGAAGTGGATGGCGTGGATTCTTTAAGTGGGAAGATTTTTTGATAAATCAATCTTGTTATTAACTGAGTCGTCCACGTAGATCTCTGCAATTGTTATTAATTTCCTTCCCCCTGCACGTTTCAAAGTCAAAAAAAAACCACTCGCATCAACGACCATCGTTGCTCCAGTCCGCCTAAATGAGTGACCCGTATACAATGCAGGCTCTCGTAATCCTAAACATCAACAATGTCCTTAGCCACTGTGCCGATAGAACATTGACCCGCAATCACTTTATGAAATCTAGAAATGACAGATAAAAACCTGACTTTTAAAAAGACATTTTGAAAAAAAAACAAACCTGCGAACATAGATGTTTTCTCTAACTTCTAAACAACTCTTAACCATTGACCACTTCGACCATAAAGAATTCGGGCTAAATTTCTTAGACACGTTATTGATATACGTTAATAGAACGTCTTCCGTGACATCAATCACGTTGTTTTCCTTTTGCCACTTTTTGAACTCAGCATACTCGTGCTCGTATCTTACTGAAGATTTTTCGGGCAACAGCCTTGCAGCCACACTTGCTGTTTCATCAGTAATAGCTTTCGGCACACTCATTTCAATAAATCGAAAACGATAAATCGAAATGACATAACTAAACAACAAAATAAGTGACGTGCATTTCCAAAGCAATACGCCTAAAGCTTATACGATCTTTTTTCTCAAATATCGGAATTTCTAGAATTTTTAATAGTTTATAATAGTTATTTACAAGTGAGGAACAAATAAAATATTCAACAATACACGCCAGGTAACGGGTTTTTACTGGCTCCAGAAGGTGACTGGTTCGCCTTCGGTTCACCAGTCGTATCCTTTTGTCCGCCAGTAAAAACCCTTTACCATGCTAGTAACGTTAAATACTATTTCAGCCAAACATTAGATCGTGAGTTCTGCGGCAAGGGACGATGCGTTATCGTGATGTAGCGTAATACCCTTCTCGGGAACTCCACTGAGCACCTCAGGCAAACATTTTTCACAGCTCGCTGCTGCTTTAGTAAGTTATAATCTATTTCCAAACAAACGGTTCTTATACTAGAACCGCTGTTGCGCCCTCTGTGTAGTTTTTCGCGTGATTCATTTACGTTTCTGACTGGACCAGTCTAATCAAGTTATTTGGGGTGAGAGGGTGCACCATTAAACAAATTATTTTTATTGCTAAGATTTGGTATTGAAAATACACTGGTTCAACATAGAAGTCTATGTTAAATCAATGTTATAAATCGTTTGTAAGACTTTTGTGTTTAAATGTTAAACCTTTTACGGACATTCTTCAAGTCTGCTGCATAATGATGATAGAACCTTCTTCCGGATTTAGCAGTGTGTCGCTAATGGTGATCAACGTTTAGTTCTTCATCTTGCAAGCTACCTTAAACGGTGAACATTAATAGTTAAAAACGACATATTACGATAATATGTTATTAGGCATAGACAGAATCTCGTCACCTTGTCAAGGACTTCTGCCCGACCACGGGCCATATTCTGTGACAGTTATACCGCAAGATGCCAGCATCTGTAAACAGCTGTCCTGGCTTCCCTTTCCAAGAATATGTGAAGAGTTATAAGATCCAGCAGAATTTCGAGAACCAGTCCAGGTGTGGTATTCAACGCGCCCAGTGATCGTCAGGCTAGCTGTTCTCTGCTACGAGGTAAGTTTCGTTCTCGCTGTAACCTGTTAGACTTTCTTCTTCCAGATAATTCAGCTTACCACAAAGCCTATATGTTTAGAGACACACGCTGGCTTTATGAACTAGTTCATCCAAATGATGAATCCAGGATAGTGTTTTGTCAAGGAAGATATTTTACCTCCGTAATAAAGTGTAATTGTTCACCTAGAAGGTTTGGAGGGATCACTCCTTCCTACTTCCTTCTTATGAATGGAACTATCACGGTTTTGTGCGGGTGGATGGTAAGTTCTTTCCCTTTGTACCAGCCGTGAACAACATTGAGCACTTTCTACAGGGTAATTGTTAACCCCTCAGTCTCCATGCCTAAAGAATATCATAGTCTCGTTGTGAGATCTCGCAATATTTGATTTGAATTTTCTTTGGTTTGGTGTATTTGCTTTAGTAGTTTTGTACGTTTGCCATAATTTGCCTTGCTTTAGTATATTTGCCTTCTTGGCTTGATATATTTGCCTTAGATACGTCGTCAATGTAAATCGTGTATATATTTGATTTGAAAAGAAAAAAATCCCTTTAAAGTATAACACTATACACGTTGCGACACAGATCGGCTGTACATACAACATGAAGAAAGCAACACAGTTCGACAACAACGCATTTGTCGATTATATTCGCCAGCACAAGTTCGTTCGACAGAGCCAGGGCGGATACGAGAGGAGATACAGCAAGTAACGTTGTCGTAGTGCGCTTTAGAATTTTTATTTATTTTGTACATAGTTATGTAGAGTATTTATTTTTTTTTTCTTTTATTTCATCAGAATATTTCTCATTTCTTGTTTAGAATTACTTTTTGGTTTCGTATACGCCTCCTAGCAGCAACAACATAAATATGAAAACTCATTTTCAACATAATTTGCGAATACCTAATACGTACATTCCGTAATCGCTCTCTGTCCTAACGAAGTTATACCTACTGCCTCTGTTAACGCACTACATAATATTCCACTGTTGCAATTGAAAACCCGTATGTACAGCCGCTCAGTGTCGCAACGTGTATAAGAATAGCGTATTCTTATGATAATCTTATGATATCCTTGCTCATATATAAACTTACCTTATACTTTAAGTGATGCTAATATTAATCCAGGTAATTATTTTTTGTACATATATGCCATTCATTAAATTAATTCCAAATAAAATTTCAATGTCTGTACCACACATTAAATATCCAGGCGTTCGCGTATGCATAAGTGAAAGAAGTTACATTTTCCTACATACTTGGCGTAAATTAAATTTACACTGAATACAACGACAATGAATTCAAATCGAGCATTCTGTAGTCAAAGCTTTAAGGGTAGCCGTTCGCATAAATGTAGTTATCGTACTCATAACAATGATAATTGCGATTGCCCGCAAGGGGGCACTATACCCGCCCTAAAGGTCAATACCTAGAAGTAACACCACGTCGCCCAAAGGATACGTTGCGGCTTTTCCCTACATAAAGATTTATTCAAAGTTATTCCGTCTGTCCGAAAACTAATGACAAACGTGCTGATTCACCCGTTCCGTACTGAAACCGCCAACAGAATGCTACATGCATCTCCTATTCGAAAGGAAATTGCCCCATATGTCTTTCACTTTTTGCAGTTTTATAACATCATGTTTTGTGATCACGAATATCGGAAATCGCTTTTTGTAGATGTATTGTAAGCTACGTTTACAAGTACGTTACTCATAAATGAAAGAATGATTAATACATATAAATCGCAATGTTTTAATGATATAGAGGGGTAAGTATAATTATTTTATAAAATCGATAAAATCACTTAAATTGTATCGCAATACCAAGATTTATTTCTTACTAACTATGTTTTTGAGGATGACCATCTTAGGTCGAAATCAATAGCTAATAAGAAAATAAAAGCATTGGGATACAATTTGCATTTTCTTAATCTGTAGGTATAATTACTTTATCAAATTCAAAGGTGCAATTTAATTAACATTAATCAACATGGATTTTACTCTGATTATAGCTCGCAAACCAATTCGTTAGGGTATATAAACATCCTTTAAGCTTCACTAAAATTAGGAAAGCAGGTGGATTCGATATTTACTGACTTTTCAAAAGCTCACATTTTATAGAATCAACGGATCAATATTCTCACGGATATCATCGATCACTAATCTCATGGATATCGTGATATCTACGGGATCGAATACAGATAGTTGCAATATCCCATGTAAAATCTAGACCAATCCATATCACCCCAGAAGTTTCGCAAGGAAGCCACCTAGCTCCTGTCTTATTCACACTCATAATTGAAGATCTTTACTGATCCTTCGAGTGCTGTAATTATCTGTCCTATGCAGACATAAAAATATTTAAGAGTGTAACCAAAGTATCTGATTCCGCAATATTATAGAAAGACTTAATCCAACCACTTCTGTGGTACAAAAACAACAACATGCATTAAAGAACCCCCAAATGTTGCACGGTAACGAAAAAACTGTCCTTTTTTCACTTCGACGTTTGACGCGCCCTCTCTATTCCTCTATTTTTTATATACGCCCTCTCGCATATAAACCCCGGGTCTTTTCAAATGCTTCGATATAACATAAAATGCGCTTTGAAATAATTCTTAATGGCAAAATTCACAAATTAAACTACTTCGTGTTTTTTATCGGTGTATACGAAATAAACTCGATCAGCTGGAAATTCTTTTGAGTAATGAGAATTTTGTGATTTGTTTTGTTGAACATTGGTTAAAGTCTAATAAAATTAATTCCTTTTCAATTAATAATTACCAAATATCTGATTATTATTGCAGATTAATCTATAAAAATGGTGGTGTTATTGCTTTATATAATGACTGCAAAATTATTCAACCACTAATGCTTCGCAAATTTTGTTAGGAATGAATCTTAGAAGTTAGAGGCGCTGAATTTACGCTTAAGAATAATATTGTTATAAAAGTTGTTAGAATTTATGTCACCAATAGAAGCTTAGACGATTTTTTTGAAAATTTTATATGTATATCATCGAACCGGTGCCCTTTGAGTGGAATTTTCAATTTTGGGAATAGCTAAAAGTCACAAGGGGCTACGTTGGGACTGTATGGAGGCTGGCGAAGTTGTGTGATATTGTGTTTTGCCAAGAACTGTTGCACTAGGATCGTGGTGAAGAAGTCGCTCTGTCTCCTTTCAGAACTTCAAGATAAAATTCCTTATTAATTGTCTGACCTCTCGGAGTATATTCATTATGCAACACCATTATAATCGAAGAAAACAATCAAACAAAGACAACACTGCTCCGATTTTGACGTGCTTTTTTGGCCGCGGCTCGGATGGGCGTTTCCACTGTGAAAACTGTTGCTTTGTTTCGGGATCATAACCATAGACTCACTATTCATCACCAGTAATGATCTTTTTGAGCACATTTTCATCATTAGTGACTATTTCCAAGTTATCCCGAACAACTTCAAAGCGAAGCATTTTCTGCTCTACTGTAAGTAAGCACACGCGTCACATTTCCAAATTTTCCGTTAACTTCCGTTAACTCTTGGTTTCCGGGTTGGAACCGCGTCGTTGTCGCAGCTTTGGCCGACGTTTCGTCGTGCTCCTGTCGGTCTTCCATCTGAAACCGCTGATCCCATTCGCTTTGAAACACCCAAAATCCTTGCGGGTGTCAAACCTCCGAAATCAAACCTTGCTAAATCAAAAACCCGAGCCTTAGGAAACTTGAAATCTGACCCTAAAGTGGCTGTACTAAGAGCTGATAAGGGAAACGCTATGGTGATCCTGGTCAGCGAAGAGTACGAGCAAAAAGTTCTTTCCTTACCGCAAGACGGCACTTATCAACTTCTTAAACGTGATCCTACTTCCCGAATTGACATCATTAGCTCCATCAAAGGGTCATCTACTCCTACCGATATTCAGAGGTTACCTCTCCCTAGTGATTCTTCATCCCTAAATTATACGGTTTTCGTAAAATTCACAAACCCAATATTCCCTTACGTCCTATTGTCTGCACTCTCGAAGTACCCTTCCAACCTTCTAAAACGCTGTACACAGTGACTCTTTCATCCAAAATTTCCAACATTTCGTCCAACGACTGAAAGAATTGACGGTAAATCTTGGCGATTTACTTGTCAGCTTTGATGTCGAATTCACCAAGGTACCCATACCGAATACAGTATCCATTATTAGAGAGTTCCTCATTGACCAACCGGATGATCTGGCTGACTTGGTTGAAGCTTATCTTTCTTCTGCCTATTTCCAGTTTCGGGTAAATACTACGAGCAAGTCTCAGGCGCAGCTATGGGATCTCCGCCGTCCCCTATCGTCGCCAACATCTTCATAGAAGCGTTCGAACAACATTCGTTCGAACGGCCCTATTAACTTGCGATATTAAGCCAAAGTGTTGGTACAAGTACGTTTATAACACCTTTAAACAATTTCCTCTCGTTTTTGAATCCTCGGCGTAATTCCATACGCTTCACCATGGAGATCAAATCGGACGGTTGCCTTCCTTTCCTAGATGTTCTCCTACACCGGCGTCCTGACGGTGCACTGGGACATTCCGTTTACCGAAAACCCACGCACGCGGATAGATATCTCAATGGCCTCTCATACCATAATCCAGCCCAAAAAACGCGGTGTTATCAATTCTCTTATCCAAAGGGCCATTTCCATATCTGAACCCAATTCCTCAAGAACTGAACCACATCACTGAAACTTTGATCCACAATTATTCCAGGAAAGATCTTCAAACTACCATTAACTGCTACACCAACCCTCCTCCATAGCAATCCCCCTCATCTAACCCTGATTTCCGAAAGCAAGCGTATCTACCCTACATTCATGGTGTCACCGATCGCATCAGCAAGATTCTCTTCAGGAACAACATAAAAACCATCTTCAAACCCAATTTCAAACTCTCAAACTACTTTCCCATAAAAGACCGCAACCATCTGGAAGTCCCTGATATCTACCAGATTCCATGTTCGTGCGGTAGTATGTATATCTTTGAAACAAAGCGATCAGTCAGCACTCGTGTTACTGAGCACGAGCGTTGTACGCGGTTGTTGCGTGTAGCCGAGTCCGCACTGGCTGAGCATAGACTGGAAACTGGCCACCAAATCCAATTTAACTCGACCCGCATCTTATCTCGCAATCCTCACTATTTAGTAGAAAGATTCGTGAATCTATAGAGATTTTCCAACATCCCAACGATTTAAATCGCGAAGATGGCTACCCCTGATATCACAACCTCCTAGCAACCGCCACGTTTCATGGATGCATAACATTTTCGCTTCTTTCATGCATAACATTTCCACTTCATCGACGCATAAAGTTTCCGCTTCATCGACGCATAACATTTCCGCTTCATCGACGCACAACATTTCCGCTTAATCGACGCATAACATTTCCGCTTCATTGACGCATAACATTTCCGCTCCATTGACCCAAAAC
The DNA here is from genome assembly GCA_029619315.2 of Dynastes maya. Classification (NCBI taxonomy): domain Eukaryota; kingdom Metazoa; phylum Arthropoda; class Insecta; order Coleoptera; family Scarabaeidae; genus Dynastes; species Dynastes maya. Next base: position 54,384,953 of record JAROYE020000003.1, on the reverse strand, counting down.
GAGCCCTATATAAACCTCCGGCATGAATAAATCCTCAGTCAGTGTGCAGTATCAGCCCTGAAGATGTCCCATAAGAGTGTGAACGAAACGTTGGCCAAAGCTACGACAACGACGCGGTTCCAACCCGGAAACCAAAAGTATAGTATTATTGACGACCGCGAAAGCCTATATGGTACCGTTTGAAAAAATTACTTTTCTGATATTTGAGTTTTGTGATCAATGTCGAACGCCCAGTATACTTCCATGGTGTTTTTATACTATGTCCAGTAGAGCTCAGTACATAATTTAATCTCGTAAAGATGGTAGTTGAAATATGTTTTCATTTCCATTGAGGACAAAATTGTAAATATCTTGAAATATACATATGAAACATATTATTTTTGGTTGGAGAAACCATAAACCTAATAATATGCTGGGTATTCCATTTACAAAAACAAAATCTGACTTTCTACCATTTACACAATAGGCGCAATTTTACAATTCCAGAAGGTAGGGACATCTGTACATGTGAAGGAAGCAATGGCGAATGTACTGACAGATGAACATTATTTTCATAAAAAAATTTGGAAAATTACTATACCGGTATCTTACATCCTGCTTTTGTATAAATACTACAAATTTGTGATGCCGACCAAACCATTCATGTGTTTCCAGCATTTCTATTGATTTTTTGTTTGACCACTTTATTTCTGATTCTAAAATTCGAAAAACACACTACAAATTCAGCGAGCTACTCTACTTACTTCATCTCTAAAAGAACATTAACGTCACCTCAAAATGTCAAAGCTAGTCAGTCACTACTAAGTCACTCAGATACTTTTTCACGCGAAATTCTCTATAAAATATTGCACCGAAGATTGAGGTACATATATGTAATAATAAATCATTAATCGCACCTTGACCTACGCGCGAAAATATATTGTGATCTTGTGATTGAAGAATGTAGCATTTTCTATCTCCCACATATATATTTCCGCGTACAGAATGATCTTTACTTATAAGACAACACTCCTGTAAATGTTACCCGTTAACCTTTAAAGTTTCTGGAAGAATCGGCTATGCGCTTACTTCCATGGCCTCCACGATCACCGATCAAATATATCTAAGACATCGTGGGTCGAAGAGTCGATAATTTACCACATCCTCCACAGACATTAGCAGTCCTAGAACATGAAGTCCAAATCGCCTGGAATATAGTAGCACAGAAGGAAATAGATAATCTTCTCAAAGGTATTCCTATACTGCAAAAAATTCTTAGGGAATTTTGCACCAGAAGTAGCCTATTTTTGGTGCACATTTCCCCCCAATGGAAAATTTTGAAATATACTAGTGTGAAAGTTACCTACCACTCCTAAATTCTTCACTTGCTATTTAAAATACCGTTTTATTAAGCAATTTTCTCTTTACACCTCATGGTAATTGAACATGAACAGTGATATTTCTTTTCTAATTGAATATCACGGAAGTAGTATTTACGATTACACTTTAATAGTAATTTTTCTTAAATTTTATACTGCAAGGTAATCCTCCCCAGAACTTATAACCTTCAATGTATCTTCATCAGTTACCTTCGATATTATATTGTAGGGTAATTTCACCGAGAAAGGAATCCTATATGTATTTTTGCGGGATTTTTACACAATAGGATAATTTTCACGAGAACTTACACCTTGGCCATTTTGGGGTTCCCTGAGTACCGACATAATATTTTTAGGGAGACTAGTGTCTTTCCTTTACCTATTAACACGATAAATCAAAAACGTTATCGTGTTAAGAGACACGTATTCATATACGATATATCGTAGGTGGTTCAACTTGCATATTCCAATGAGAGCGAGCACGAAGGTTTTGGTTAGAAGTGATTAACCGGAAGTGTAACTTCACTTCGTTGATTTTTTAACTTTTGAAAAGCTTTAGAGAATGGCTCCAACAATTTTCATTGACTTCAATTTGCAAGTGCTACAATTTGTGATCTGTACATTTCAGTCACTTCAAATAAAATAAATACTGGCTACTTTAATATTTTTTGTAATATATTTGTAATTACATACTATACTGTAGTGGTGTATATTTACATTGTCAAACGCAGCTGTCATTCGAGCACGTATAGAGTATTCAGTATGGCCAATCGATCAATGTAAAATTCCCTCTGGCGGATATTAGCTTTTTTTCAAAAGCCACTATTCCTCCCAGAGCCTCCGATCTTCGAGTGGAGGTATTAAATAATTTAATTAACTCCAGCCAACGACGATGTTGGTGAATCGGAAAAGAAACATCTCTTCTATACAATTTCTCCATTTCGTGAATCTTGAAAATCAATGGAACATCTTCCTATAACAAATAACAGGGTAAATTCAGAGGCATCTCGAACACGATTTCATAAATTAAATATCTCTCGTAACGTTTTTGTCAAGTACATCAGTGAAATTTATTATTGGACAGTTGCCATTCAAATTCTGGATCACAGAATATAATACAGTATGCGGCAAAACAAACAGTACTGAAATTATGAAACGTTTATTATTTATTATTTATGTATTTACTTTACATTCTATAGCGATACTTTAACATTATATAGCGTTGCAAAGTTTATTCGCGACGACGTTCCCGATAAAACAGATGTTCAGGATGCCCTCCGTTCAGTTTCAAGCAGTATTCATAGCGTTCACGAAGGTTCACATGCATGTCTGTGAACACAGGTTGTTGCATGGCACGAAAAAACCTTCAATTTTAATCCGCAATTCCGGAATGTCAGATGGTGGATCGGTACGAAAAACAGCCTCTTTCAGCATACCCCAAATGTACGCATCAGGCGATGTTAGGTCTGGTGAGTGCGATGGGTATGGGAAATCAGTGCCACGCGAAATGAGGCGATCCCCAAAATGATTGCGCAGGATTCGAAGATTCTCCCTAGCCGTGTGACAGGTTGCCCCGTCCTGCTGAAACCATTGTTGATTACGTGGTAGGTTCCTGGCACGACAAAATCGCTGAAGATCATGCAGAAATGGTGTGAGAATCTGTTCTCTGTAGCGCTCCTGATTCACAGTTAACGGCGATCCATCGTTTGCTTCAATGAAATACGGGCCCAATATGCCATGTGCGGATACAGCACACCAATGGTAACACGGTCACTATGAAGGGGTTGCTCGACGATTATGTCGGGGCGTTCGAATCCAAGAAATCGTGTTGTCTGCTTGTTAATGTCTCCGTTTAAATGAATATGGCTTTCATCGGAAAAGCAAACATTCGACAAGAACGACGGGTTTACATAATCCATAGCCAACACACGTGCGCAGCATTCGGCTCTTACACGCTTATCAACTGCAGTCAGACGCTGTCCGGTCTGTATTTTGTATGCAAACCCACCAATATTCTTGAACATTCGACGGAGCGATAGATCACTGATATTCAATTTTAATGATGATCTTCGGAGGCTTCGTTTCAGCGATTGCAGCACCTGATTCAAAATACGCCCGTGATTCGTACTGGTTGTGACTGTCACTGGGCGACCCACGTGACCTTTACGTTAGCAAAGCACACTTCCCGTACGAGGAAACTTGTCAACAACTGCTAACATAACGGCGTTGCTCGGAGCCTGTTTCATAAACTTGTGCCTAAATGCGTCGGCAACTTCTTTTAAACTTGGACCGTTTTCGCGCCCATTTCCGTATGACTGAAAATAGTACTCCACGATAAAAACTTTTTCTGCAACAATGAGAACCGTCCTGAAGCAACTAACATTAAAAAGACATTCACATACGTTGTAACCACGTTCGGAAAATACTCGGTACGTTTCAACACATGACACATACACATTTGACACATGCGCATTTCAGTACTGTTTATTTTGCCGCATACCGTATTTGAGTAATCCGGTCTCGTCACTGCATTCATTACATTATGCCATATTAATAAATAAGTTTATTTATCGGAAAGTCATCGTTAACTTATATTTGGAAAGTAATTATCAAAATTTGCTATGAACAAAGCAATCGCCATCGTGATTAAAATAATGGAGTAAAGGGACGCCAATTAATTTGATTACACTTGGTCAAGCTTTCGTCGAGGCAACTCGTATTTTGACTGTGTTTCAAGTTTCAAAGTGTGTAATATTCAAATCGTAGTAAAAGATTCAAGGTAGAAGTAAAGGTCGGAGTTTGAGAATTGGCAATTCCCCATAAACAAAATTTATACGACATCGTCTTGGAAATCTAAATTAGTTTGCATTTTTCAATTTTAATTTTCGTTAATTCCCATTTACTGATATAAAAAATCGTTTAAAATTGTCGAAAGAGTGTGTAAGAACACTTCCGAACCTCAGTTCATTTAATTATTTAACTAATTTACAAAAATTTCATTTTTTTTAACAATTCTCCAGTTTTAAAACATTACAATACGTACACTTTATTTCTCCGTCTTTAAAAATGTAAGATTTAACAGGTTTTCTACTCCGACAAATCTTTTGGGAACCAAATTAAACATCGCTGAAAAACAAAATCCAAAGTTAAACGAAGTTGAGGCTAACTTCGGTTTAAGTGATGACCGTTCCTACTTTATACGAAATTGATTGTTTCCGTCATTCCGTTACGTTTGTTCAATGTAAAAGTTTAAATGAAATACAATTTAAAATTAATGAAATTCAGGATAATTATCTTCTTACGTAGGTGAAAAACATTGACGCCAGAACTAGTTATTAAAACCATTAAAATGTAAAATAAACAACAAAAATCGTGAATTCTTAATTTTATTACGGTAACTTCGTACCAAGGATTGTCTTTTACATAATTTTTAGGTTAAAACTTTCTTTGCCTCAAATTTAAGATTATTCAACCAACTTTGCGTTATGATTAGAGGAGAGTAGCTTAAGACAGGACACTTTTTTTCTCCAAGGTGATCGCAGACAATATACGGGGCAAATAAAAACACAAAATATTAAAAAAAGTAAACTTCATTATATTAAAATAAACGTTTGTTAATGGCAACTGCAAAACAAGATAATATGTATTTATTTTTATCGAGAAAACAAAAGATCGCATTTGTCCCATCTTAAGTAACCAGGATCCTAAAACGGGACACAGGGTTGCCTAAAATGGGACGCTAGTTAACACAAGATAGGCAAGTAAAATAAAATTCATCCAGGATGCCACAGGTTTCATGAGCCCATAAGGAACACTCTTTACACCGATACCAGTCTTCTTTGCTTTCCGTGTATACACATTCGCTTTTGCTTATCGTCTTGCATCAACTTCCTTTTACCTTTACCACTCTTGTTTTTTAGATTTTCTGCCTCTTCCAGCTCGTTTTTATACGGCGACTCCGTGAGGATCGTTGATGGTAGGGATCTTTTAGATTTTCTTTTTTTGTCTCTACCTCTGGCAACTGCAATAGGACTTATCTGCAACAATGGAACAGCTCCTTTCTTACGTTCTTTATGCGTGGTGTTGACGTTGGATGTAGAAGGCTGTGGATTTTTAAATAAATCATTTGGATTTAAATGTTCATCCATCTTTCCTTCAAGTTGTAGTATCTTTGACGGGACTTGGATAGACCAATTCCTCACATCAGGCGTTTCACTAGTGTCTTTCTCATTAGGAGAAACATTTCCATTCTCAACGGTTTCTTCTAAAGGGATTTCTGTCGTTTTACTTGCAGCAAATTCGTAGTCTTGGAAGATGTTAGGATCAAACGGCCAAATGCCAGTCGATCTAAATCCGTTGACTGCAGTTTTAACTGACGCGGATTGCCCAAACGCATCAGTAACAGCTGCTGCCACCTGATATATGCCGAAAGTGCGACCAGTATGGTTCTTCATCCACCTATTTACAGCACTGTCGTAATATGTCATGAACGGTTGCATTTTATGTGTGCAATGAGGTGGCAGGCTAAGTAGAATAAGACTACTCTCTCGTGCGATGTTAATTACACCTAAGCTCTTTGTGTGAGAGACATGCCCATCTAATATCATTAAAACAGATTTTTCCCCAGTGGGTCTTACCTGATCCACAAAATATTTTAAATAGTTTACAAAGACTTCGCGTTCCATCCATCCTTTACCTTGAGCAAAAGCTGGGCTCCCGTTTGGGGCGTCATCCATAAGCTCTGGTTTTATTCTCTTACAAGCGAAAATAAATGCTGGAGCCAAAAAACTTCCCGTCGCACTCATTGCACATACAATTGTGGTATTAGCGCCCCTTTCAGCACTTGTTAGCCGACCTATCTGTCGCTTGCCTCTTTGAGCTAATACCTTGGACAATTTCTGCACCGTTGTTACTCCTGTCTCATTGATATTCCATATTCGATCTGGACTCCAAGCATGATTGGCATAGATGCTTTCTAAATTTTTTAAGAAAACTGAAACAGCATTTTTATTGAAACCGGTCGCTCTTGCGTACGAAGTCGCTTCTGGTTTTCGAAGTGAGATATTAGGATGTCGAGACAGGAAACAATAAAGCCACCTTTTCGAAGCCATTTTATTTTCTTGGTTAAAGTTGTTTGGGATGTTATTTGCCATTGCAAAGTCAAAGGCTAATCGTTGAAGCTCACAATAAGAAAGTCAAAAAAATCTTGATTCCATTTCGAGAATGTATTCAACTATTTCTTCTTCCTGTAGCCCGCTAAACACGTTACGAAATCGACCAAAATATTTTTCGTTATCTTCCACTACCTTGTTCTTCTTCCCAGTTCTCCTCCCTATGTTACTTTTTGGAACGTTGTAACGGTCTGCCGCATCTCTGATTGAAAGTTCCCCTTTTCGGACTTTGTCAATTGCAAGTGACATATCCGCTTCTGACCATTTGCCGCGATCACTTTTTCTTACATACTTATATTTCTCCCAATTAGGCATCTAAAATAAAAAAAGTACAGCTGCACATTAAAGCAGTACATCTATGTGACCTCGTCCCATCAACAATTTATGCCAAAATTTAACTTTTCTGATGGCTCTATGCTTTTAAATTTTACGCGAGAAAAAAAAAACCTGAAACATATCACTTAAACAAGGTGGGCATAAATGTTACCTAAGATGGGACGTCCCATCTTAGGCAACTTTTAATTGTCCCATCCTGTGAACTATACAATAATTTTAATTTGTGATAACCTCACTTTACAGCGAACACGTACAACTACAAGCATCGGTAGAAACATAACCTATATAGGGCTAATTCTGATAGTATAGAGTACATAAAAGATACTTACCTTTCTGAATTGTAAACCCATAATAACTTACACAAAATATTTTAACGAACTGAACGGAAACATTCGCCACCTTCTTATTCCACACTAGACCGTCATGGATGATGCTGTTGAATAGTAAAGCCACTGTAAAGAACTTTCCGCATGACATGGTAGATGGCAGCAGCACAACAAATAACTGAATAAATGGCTTGTCTCGTCTTAGGTTACAGTCCTGTCTTAAGCTATTCTCCCCTACAGCTTGCAGCTGAATTTTGTACAGTGTAGACCTAACAATATATTCGTCAGCGTAGCGGTCCTACACATTATTTGTGATAATAGAAAAATTTAACAATATTTTTACTTGAAATTTTGATCACTCATATGAATCCTTACTTATATATCAATCTTCATTGGAATGCTAAACAGAATATAAAAACGTTAAAGCCATTTTGATTACAATCGAAGTAATCTACCTAAATTATTTACTGTATTTAGAAGATTACATCAATTAATTATTTAAAGTGGTTTTGGAAATTTTGGATATTAAACAAATATAATCATTATGAGCTTTTATGCAAATAAACGAGTATAAACATTCTCGTCTTATGATATTGGGTTTATACGCGCCGGTTTTTGTTCTGGTCTCTATTGACGTCGAAATTAATTTGCCTTTAATAAACGGCTGCGTTCGAAAGAACCATGATAAATATTTTACGGCGTAAAATTAAATGAGCGAATGCTGTGCGGCGGTATATTCCGGATACTTCCTACCGAAATTTGTTTAAGGAGCAAACGTAACTTCAATAAATTCCTGGTGTGCTCATCGGCATTAAAGCGAAAATTATTGCGGGTGGATAAGACCCCCCGAACTGTATTCTGTAGATTAGATTTTAAGTATCTCGGAGATATTTCGCTTAAGTTTTCTAGAACATTCGTGTCTCGAGTCACAGTAATGGCTGCTCCAGGAAATTAGTTTAAAATTAATTTGAAAACTATCAACCCAGCACGAATGCTATCGTATAGTTCTCTGGTAATTATCATCGAAAACGACTTTTTGAGATAGAATATTGCAAATGGAAAACATTTGTCAAGTATCACTCGGTTTATCGTCCACCGAAATGTTAATATAACAAATATACAGTAGTTGCTATAAATTACGCAGCTTTGAGCTAATTTTCACTTTTAAATTTATTAAAAATTTGTTCAACTTAAGGGATCTGGTCCATTTGATCAAAATATTCTGTATTACGAGACTCCAAATTGCAAAATTCAGGACTAAACGTTTCCCAGATTTATCTTAATTTGTTCATTGAGGATTGTTCTTTGGGTATTTTTTTCATTGCGTGCCATACATTTTCGATGACATTTAAGTCCGGGCTACTTGTTTAGTCGAACGGGCGGTGACACGAAGCACCGTCCCGTTAAAAAATCAAATTGACGTCTCTTCCATATAATTTCAATTCCGGGCAACTAACTGCCCTGCAAAATTTCTTGAAACATTGCAGCATTCGTCTTACCCTTAATCAATTCCAATCATATCGTTTGCCCTTTGGAAATTTAACAGTTGTTTTGAGACAGTCTATGAGAAGCCTCGTTTATTTCTAATTTATTAATCACACGTTTTCGATTATCCCTACACAAACGTCAAACTTAAACTCGTCACTGAAAGTCACTTCCCTCCAGTCGTCAAAAGCCTAATTTGCTTTTGATTTTGCCAATATCAACCGGTTTCCCTTCTGAACGGCAATTAATAGAGGTTTTTCTTTGGCCTAAATAAATTATGTATGTAATTTACTGATGTACAAATCTATATTTTTAAATACCTTGTAAAGTTTTATGTATTTGAAAATACACGTAGGGGCACCCAGAAGTTACCGAAACCGCCTTACGGTGGACATAGCATTCGTAGAATCTGATTCTCCCGCTGGGGGAGCGTAAAGCCATACCTCCTGAGCCGGTGCGACAAGTGGCATTGCTTGGAAGGTGTTTGGCGTCTGTGAATTTCGCCTGTACCTTGTTTTTAGCCATGGTAGTCTTGCTTGAACAACGAGGAATTCGTTCCTCAAGGTTAAACCGTCAAGCAAGCTTACTACTTAAACTAAGGAGATGCAGAGAAGATTGCGCAACAGTGTGACTCCTTTGCCCATTCGGCCTATTCACCTGATTTAGCCGTGTATGACTACTTTTTATTCCCACGGATGAAGAGGAACCTGAAAGGAAAGCGTTTTGCCAACGTGGATGCGCTGGAATCAAATACGAAGGAGGCACTGTCCGGTATCATAACGCATAAATTAAAAAAATGTTTTGAACACTGGAAGAAAAGATCGGACAACTGTAATAGCGCTAAGGAGTACTTTGCAGGGAATTAAACAAATTAATCTAATTGTAATTCCGGTTACTTTCGAGTACCACCTCATATGTGAATATTTGTTTTTTTATTATTTATTCCTAAAGAGAATCTCGAGAATATCGATAATAAGGAATATTTCCGTTATTCAAAAAGGTATTTACTAAAACGCAAAAACAGCTTTGAATGGAATATAAAAATCTTGTTGGTTTGTATAGTCTTTGAGAGACTACCTCCAACCATTCCTTCACAGATTAAACTTCATAGTTTGTTAATTAATACTGAATACAGTGATGTCACAGATAAGATGTTGTTTGCTTTTACTGTTTTTAGTTCTTATCTGATCATAGAATCATTATTTGAAATGACGACGCCTTTGGCCAATACATTTATTTGTAAGATGGGCTAAGTGAGTATGAACGTCATCACGCATAGATAAGACCTCTTTGTTCATTTACCAGATATATATCCATGGTACTATGTTGCTTTTACTATACCCTGTTTTTTTATAAAGGAGGAGTAAAGCAGAGAGCCGCATTTACACGTGGTTAACCAATTTTAAGGGATAAATTTGAAAAGTGCAATAATTTCGACACATTTTTACAACAAAGAAAATTAATTCACATTAAAATGTCTAGAAAATTATTTAATTGTAATTATTTATTTTGTGAAGTTATTATTGGGAGAAAATTACTCGTTTTATTGTTTTGAGTAATGCAATTAAATTATGTAATACATGGGTTGTAACAAGAGACCCAATATACCTGCTTATCAAATTTTATTTCAATCCAAACACAGAATATGGGATATGGCATGCGTTTGTGAAACAAAATAATAATTAATTTGACCAAATTAAAATTATTCATTTACATTTTTTTATTTCATCTCACTATGCAGGGTGTCCCAACCTTCTGGAATTGTAAAATTGAGCCTACTGTGTAAAAAGTAGGAAGTTAAAATTCTTTGATAACATACCAAATCTCATAAAATGTCTTTCAAAAATATTTCAGTATATACAGGCATCTACTTTGCTATTTTAAATGGAATACCTTGTATATTATTACGCTTCTAGTTTCCCCTTTTAGAAATAATATGGGTTTCATCTGACTATTTCTAGCAGATTTTGAGATATTTGTAATTTTATCCTCAATCGCCTAGATACAACTATTTGCTTCAAAAGACCGGAAAAGTACATTCCAGGGTAAATTTTTATGAGATTAAATTACATACTTGCCTCTACTTATACATGATATTAGAACACTTTCGAGATACATATACAGAATGTTCAGTATTAAACCCCAAGCTTTGCCATATTCAAACATCTGAAACGTCTTTTTTTTTTAAATAGCACCGTATACCTCTAAGGTTTTTGTGAAATGATAATGCATATATCTAACATTGAAAGTAAACAAGATATTTAGAGTTAAGCGCGAGTTCTGCATTTGGGTATTGCGTCCAAATGGTTTCTGGTGTTGGTAGTGTTTGGTTAACATGACAATAGTAAACAAAAGATACTAACATTGACGTTTGTAAAGTATTGGTGCAAAATTTCGAACAGACAGGCCAACAATAAGTGATGTAAACATACATATGTCGGCATTAATTTAAAATCAAAACAAGAAATACATGGTGCTATTTAAAAAACTGACTTTTCTGGTGTTTGAATTTGGTAAAGTTTGATGTTCAATACTGAATATTGAATAATTGTAATATAACCTACACACATAAACACATTTTTTTAATGAATAACCTAAACTTCGTACAAGTGTTGATGGGACGTACCCGCCAATGTCTTCTCTCTTTTCACATTTATTCTTAAATTTGTTCGTCATGATTAGAGTTTGCCACGCGCGCCAACAGGCAGCTGCGTCGTATCTATACGGTTACATACAAGCCTCAGTGTAGCTCCGACCTTTCATTAGCGCGGTACGTGTTGTTTAGAAATGTTGCGTACGCCGCGCAAACGATCCAAGGCGGACCAAGTTAGAGAATTTTTAGCCGAAATTCCTGACTTAACGTATAATGGCGCTAAAATTGAATGTGTAGTATGTAATGTCCCGTTGATGAGTTGGTCCAAAAGGGACTGTCTACGGCACGTAAACAGTGAACGGCATGCTTCAAAAAAAACTTGCACACGAGACTATGAAAAATTTACATTTAATTTATGTGTTACTTTTATTTTATGTAATATACCGTTTAATTTACTAGACAAGGAAGCGTTTGTCTTGTTTTGGAATAACTATTCGGAGTACAAATTACCAAGTCGAGCATCGTTACGAAGGATAGTGCCATCTGCTCGTGAATATGTTGAAACAAGAATTAAATCGGAGTTGAAAGAAGAAAAAATGTGGTTATGTGAGGACGAAACGACAGATCGTAAAAAACATTCGGTCGTTAATATAATGGCACGTAAAATGGAACCGCATCAATCGTCACCTTCAATTCTATTAGCTTCCAGACGAATACAACAATGTACTGTCGAAGTAATTGTAAAGTTAGTGTTAAATACATTGGAAAAGTATGAACTTTCAACAAACCAACTGTTGATTTTTGTCACTGATGGTGCAGCAAACATGGTTTCTGTAGGCCGGTCTCTTAAAAAGCATTCTGTTAACTTGTTACACAATACGTGCTCTCAATGCTCTCAATCTTGTGGCAGATGGTATCAGAAAATGTTATCCTGAGGTAGACGCTTTAATAGCGCATACAAAAGCAGTGTTTGTCAAATCCCCGAAACGTATTCGCGAATTTCACAGACTGTGCCCCCGTATACCTGAGCCACCAGAACCTATTCTTACACGTTGGGGAATTTGGTTAAGTGCTGCGTTTTATTATCATAAATATTATGAGAATATTAAGAACGTGGTTTTACAATTCGATCCAAAGGAAGCTGCCGCTATCAATAAAAGCCAGTCGAAATTTCAAGATAGTCGGGTTAAAATGGATTTAAAAATTATTCACAACAATTACTTCGGACTAGCGGAATAGAAAAGTTACAAGATCCTTCGGTGTCGTTAGTGGAATCTGTGCAAATAGTGCAACAACGCAAAAAATTTTTGTGTTCTAAAAAAATATGAAAGTGTTTTAGAGAAAGATTCTGATTTTGGCACATTAAGACGCATTTGTGAAGGTGCGTCAACAGAACCGTTAAGTTGTTTCAAAGAATATTTTAATTACCCAAATATAACGTCACTAGATGTAGAACGTTCGTTCTCTGCATATAAACACATTTTTTCCTCGCGCCGCACTCGGTCTGTCGAAACAACTGCTGGAACATATCTAATGTTGCAGATATTTAACAGACATTATTCACTTTGCGATTTCACGGAGGACTCTTAAAATGGTAAGTGTTTGAGCACGCATTATTTTATTTTTATTTAACAACTACGCGAAAGTATTTACGACAGCAAACATCTACACACAACAGCTCTAGTGGAACCCGAGGCCTTATCGAAACAACGCCGCTGCCCGTTGGCGTGCGTGGCCAACTCTAGTCATGATTATTGCAGAAACTGCTAAGAAACACAGTATATAACATTTCAGTGTCATTCCATCCATTACAAAAGAAATTATTAACAGATAAATTAAGGTTATGATACGATCGAGTAAACCGATATGTCAGTTATCATTATGTCACGAAATTATTTTAAGAATTATGGCAGAATATTGCAAATAATTTCGCGCTAATCCTAACGATAATTTCACTCTACCCTATGTAAACGCGCCTTTACCCTTTTTGCTCTTGATTTTGTACTGCTTAAACTCAAAATTCGTGGGGATGAATAGGGAAAAATAATTGAGTTTAACCTTTAACATTAAGTTTTAATTTAACAGAATACAGGAAAAGATATTTAACAAATCAGATGTACTGTTCGATTTAGTTGATCGATCACAGATAAATATTTAATATTTGTTAATGGTTGACCAATCAGAAATTTATGCGAATTGGCACAATCTTACAGTTAGTAGCTGCGGCTAAATGAAATAATGGGAACGTTTGCATAGAACCCACGGGCAAATTTAACACATTTGGCTGTCACGCGGGTCGATTGTCAGCTGCAGAGAGAATTGATTGCGGGCGAAATATCATTGAATCAGCAAAATAGGGATTTTTGGATTTGTATTTGATTGGCGGGTTATAGCGAATTGCAGATACTATTTTTCACGAAAAAAATGCTAATCTCGCAATCTGATTAAATAGGTGTAGACAAAATTATATTTTTGTCGTACGAATACTATATTGTCATATAGGTTACACAAAAGTTCAACTCTATTGTTATCTACGTAAATACATCAATATATAGCAAATATTAGGTGTGAGTAGTGCGAAGAAACACACCCACTTCGCGTTAGTTGAATTAAACGAACTTGATAGACATTTGTGTAGACAAGAAGTATATGCAAATTTTACAATTTCCCCCAGGTGACCCGGATTTGTAATGACAACGGGGTATTGAATTCTCGGGTGTCGTCTGTACATCTGAAATTGACCTCGACAATGGTTCGCGGCAACCGCCTCTCAGCTCGACGATAGATAGCATCCTGAGAGGAAATAGATTATTTTCATTTCGGAACTAGAAGAGCAAAATAAATACGAGTTTATTTTATTTAAAAAAAAAACGTGATTTAAGACGTAAGTCAGTTTTAGTACTGCTTCATATCTAATAAATAATAATTATTAGATACAAGATCCCTAGTTTGAGCAACAGTACTGATTAAAATTACATTTAAGGGAAATACTTATTTTCTAAAAAGAGAATTGGAGTGAATATTTGAATAGTGTGAGGGGAGATTGTCCTGTTTCACTTATTGCGAATAATAAAGATACGGCACATTTGTAAGTTTAGGCGTGTTATAAGTTTTCATTTATTCTTAAAAGGTAGGTACCGCAGACTCTAGACTTTTAGTTATTCGACAGATTAGTCGTCTTCGCAACAGGTATGACATTATACAGTGCAGTCCTAAAGTGCCCTCGAAACGGCTGTTCCGAATTAATTAGTTCATATTTTGTGTGGTGAGGAGTGTACCGATACTTTGTATTGTTTCCCGTACTACCCCACAGTCCTTGCTATCATTACTGTTTTTGTTGTTACGCAAAGTTGGGTAGGAGGGAGCTCCAAATTGTTTCTTGTGACGCCAGACTGATCCAAAGAGCTCGTTGCTAAGCAAAGTAATCATAATAATTGCCAAACTGTCAAATCTCAACTCCAAAAGCCTAAATTATTCTTGTTTTTCATTGTTACTATATCCTGCATTTGTCATACCTTCGATCTTTGTTCTCGTTATTATTTCATGTAATATTAACTCGTTTTGTTCATTATTGCCGTTCCACGTGGTCTATAATGGATATTTCTCCGAAGAGTATACTTTAACATCCGGGGTACCAAAGGCTCCAACTTAGGTCCGCTTTTGTTTGTCCCGTACATTAATTATTTACTTCTGCAAGTGGATTGCCCTATTCTTGTGTATGCAAATTTGCTCCTAAATATCTAGTACTAATGATATTCACAAACTTCAAAGCAATTTAGACATATTAGTTGAATGGTGAAAAACATATAAACTGAAGCTAAACGTTGAGAAATGTTGCGCAGTCACCTACACTCGTTCTAACTTACCGCACCCAGATCCTACTATGTTGATGGTAAAGCCTTAAGCCGCAAATCCGAATTTCGTGATCTTGGAGTACTCTTTGACTCAACTATTACCTTCAAATCTCATTTATCTGGAGTGTGTGCGGAAGCCTATAAATTGCTGGTATCCTCTGAATATCTCAGACAATTTAGCAATTGGACACATACAACGTAAATTATTACGTTACCAAATGGTACCTTTGAGCAAGCGAAGAGAAATAATTTGCAAGAAGTTTTTACACAAACTAATAACAAACAATATCGATTGCTCCTATTTACTCGAACGCATGTCTTTCTTTGTCCCTCGCATCAACTCCAGATACAACTCTACATTTCTGGTTCCATTTGCAAGAACAAACGCTATGAGACGGGCTCCAATCTACATACTTTCTCGAATCGGCAATGATAGATGGCAGAATCTCTACAGATGACGTTCACCTTTAAGCTCAGCCTTAGAATACGCATACTTATTATTATTTTGTTATTTCTATCTTTATTGCATACAACAACACTGTTACCTAAATTATTGGAAAACAAGATATAGAATAAAATATGGAAACAAAATAAGGAAAAAATTTAAATTAAATGATGCAATCACATGGTGAAGGCAGAAACTAGACTGATTATTTCACCTTGATTGAAAATTAAATTAATTTGATTGTAAATGAATGCCTACAACTAAAAGGACATTGTATAAAATGATAATATTTAAAATAATGTGCACACGTAAATAATCATTGCTGCTCTTATAAAAAATGTCACATATAAAAGTAGTTGGAGACAGCAACACAAACACAAACCACATCAGTGCTCTCAAGTTTGAGCATTGAGTAACAATATTTTAAAGTTCCTTCTGAAAGATTTTGGGGGTAATGATTTAAGAGTATCACTAATACTATTATACTTGTTATACATATTGAAAGAAAAGGAGCGCATAAACAGACCTGACTTAAAAGATGGTGGAGAAATCAAACCCCTAAATCTGGTCGTAATATTATGAACATCTGAACGAAATCTAATTTTATTATACAAATAAGGCGGGCATTTATAAAGTAGAATTTTATGGAATAAGCAAAGGGTCTGTAGCTCCCGCCTATTGTACACATTCAACCAGCCCAACTCGCTCATCCTCCGAGAAACATGATCATATTTTCTCAACCCATAAATAAAACGTACACAAGATTTCTGAATTTTTTGAATTCTATAAGCCGTAGCAGAATCAATGGCAGGATGATATACACTAGTACAATAAGAAAAAGGTGACAGAATGTATGCTTCGCATAATTTTATTTAAATAATTTTTATGAACATACAATTGCCTCAAGTTTAGGTAAGCTACCCTAATGTATTTAGTAATTTGCTCCTGATATCAAAATGTGGAATTCATTATTAACCACAATATGAAACACTTGTGTTAATTCCTCACAGATACGAGATTTACCAAAAAGAATAACGTTGGATTCTGTTGGATTGATTTGTATATTTAGTGCAATTGAATCATTATATAATAGCTTCGCACTTGCTTGGAATACATTCTGCAGCACACATAAAACTTGCGTGCATCCACGCATGTTCTTATTCATCTGCAAACATTTATGAACTACAAAGTTACTCACACAAACACGCACACAGTGACATGTATCCACAATCACCCACACTCATACACACATATTATATATACGTCCATATATACACTATACACACACATTTATACACATAATCATTTTCATATATTACACGATATTGCCTATTTGTTTAAATGTTTATGTATTATATAATGTATTGTATTATCCTGTTATTGGGCCGTTCTCGGTCTGTTGGGTAATAAATAATTATATTATTATTATTATTATTTCTCCTTTACTTTATGAAACTTTATTGTAATTAACTAATTGTGGTAGTTTTGTTTAAATTTGTTAGTTTTTGATAGGCAGTGTGCTTAAGTTTCAGTTCTTTATGTTGTTGATTTTACAATGACCTCCGCATGGACCACGTACAATAAACATCAAGTACCTAATTTTAATATTCAGTGCTGTTGGCAACAATTATCACGGAGTGGAACATAATGTACACTGCCCTTATACAGCTGGAAATATTTGAACTTTGCGCTAAGTAAGGATAGATAGTATAAAATTTACAGGGCGAGCTGCTTTAACAGAAGATAATATTATTATTATTGTACAATTTGTTGCGCAACCATGGCAAATAAGGCGATAATTGTTGCCAGATTTACATAATATTAAAATTGGCCCAGCAATTTTGCATTGTTCGTGCCGAAGCCATCATAAAGGTAACAACATAAAAATGCCTAAAAAAGCCATAATTAATTAATTGCAATAAAGTTCGATAAAGTAAAGAAACAATAACAATTAACAAAACAAGTAAAAATGAGAGGAAATAACTAAAACAAAGAAGAAACGTATGACAAATGCAGCATATAATAACAATAAACAACAAGAATAATTTACGCTTTTGGAATTGAGATTTGACAGTTTGGCAATTGTTATGATTACTTTGCTTAACAACGAGCTCACTGCTGCATATAGTCATATTTCTTAAGTTAAAGTATAACATATGCGGCATCGTTGGACTCGCATTTCGATTACCTTTTCAAAAACATAAAAATATACAGAGTGTTCTATTTAAAACAAGAAAGTTGACGTCACTTCCGGTGATACCGGAAATGCAAGGGAACTGCCAATAACGGCAAGAGTTAATCACGAAAAATAGAAAACCGACTCATTTTTTTCTAAAAACGCTAGCTCCTGTCGTTCAAAAGTTAGCATAAGAGGGGGGGGGGGCACTTTAGGACCTCACTGTATATAATTCATTGAACATTAAAATGCACTTAAAATCCTGGAATCTTGGTTATCAAATGAAATTAATTCTAGCACTATTACTATTCCCGGCTATTGTATTGTACGATGCGACAGCAAAGCCGGAGGCGAAGCATGTTACTTAAAATTGGAATTAAATGTAACTTTGGATAAGTCATCTTCGCAAAATTCTTCTTATATTATTCACACAAAATGGACAGATCATTTAGATATTTATTGTGTAATAGATTTTAAAACTAAGCAAACTACACGGCTCACCTTCATTGGAAGAAGTTTTAAAGACTTTAATTATGACATTTTTTTATCTGATTTGTTTAATGTACGGTAGTTCTTTATTTATGATCCGCCGAACATCGACACAAAGCTTTCGTTTTTTGTAATAAATATAATTCATATCTTCAACTTGCACGCGCCCCTGAAGCAATTCTAATTCTCTCGTCCTCCAGCGCTATGGCTGACTTACAACATCAAGTGCATGATAAGAACAAGAAACAACTCTCTTCGCCACTATCGAAAGTCTCAGTACCCAGCCTACTTAACTTATTATAGATCACTAAAAAAAGGGACGAACAGGGCCATCAAAAGAGAAAAGTTAGCTCATTTCGCATATCGTTGCTAAACTAATATCAACGATAACAAATCTTTATAGAGCAAACTCAAGAAACTGAATATCGGAAAAACCACACATAATCAAATTCTGGAAAATCTTAGATATTTGAATCCTCTGAATAGACATTTCTTATCATGATCGACGCCTTTCGCAAGCAGTTCTTTTGATAGTTATAATTATCGGCGCTTTTCTTTTAGCTTGAGTCCTTACCAAATATGAAAAGCAACGTAACCGGTGCCGACAACATTTCTGGTTCAATGTTAAAAATCTGTACTCCGCCCTTGATAGATTGTGTACTACACGTATTTAAGGAATGTATTGAGCAGGCTACGCATCACTGCTGACTTCCATCCCAAAAAGCAAAGATGTTGGTAGAGTCGAAGATCTTCGAGACACAAGTATTTTACCAGCCATAACAACAGTATTTGAACGATATGTTGCGAAGCAGTTGCGAGACTACGCCAATAAAGAAAATATTTCGTCCCAACCCCAGTCAGGGTTTAGATCAGGATATAACAGCGTGCTACAGCTAAGGGAAAAATAACAATTTTGGTATTATTAGATTTCAGCCGTGTCTTCGATACGATAAACCACGACTTCCTGCTGCACATTCTATCCAGCGTTGGTTTAAATGACACCACAATTTTCCCTTTAAGATCATTTTTATCAGACAGATCGCAGCAAGTCTGTTTAAATAGGATTACCACAAGGAACGATAGTCCGCAATTGTAGACTACCAGCTGCAATTCAAAATTTCCATCACCTTTATGCAGACGATAGCCAAATATATCCTTCGTTCAACGCCCTAGAATATGCCATTGCTGATAGACTCATTAATGATGACATGGATAGGATAGCTCAATTCTCACAATATCAGATACAAATTAATCTAGGAAATACACAGATAATTCTTTTCGGTCCACAGAACTGTGGGGAAAAGATTAAATCGTGTATTAAGATCAGAATCCAATGACAGAACGACAAATAGGTCGATTACTATTCTTTGTGAGCTAACTTTTGCCGTTGTCGATTGTCCAACTGCATTACCGTTACCACCGGAAATGACGTAAACTTTCCTATTTTAAATAGTATGTATATTTTTACGTTTTTGGAAAGATAGTCGAAAGGCGAATCCAGCGATACCACATATGTTATACTTTAACTTAAGATTTGTGACGATATGCAGCAATACAAGTTTTGGTAATCTGTTTTTGTTGCGAACTTGGCTAGAATAGAGCGCCAGATGTTTCTTGTGACGTCAGATTGATGCAAAGAGCTCATTGCTAAGCAAAGTTATCATAACAATTACCAAACTGTGAAATCTCAATTCCAAAAGCGTCAATTATTCTTGTCGTTTATTGTGATTATCTCCGAATTTGTCATACTTTTTTGTTCGCGTTATTTTCTCTCATTTTAACTTGTTTTGTTAATTGTTGTTACTTCCTTACTTTATCAAACTTTATTGCAATTAATTAATTATGGTAGGTTTGTTTAAATTTGTTTTTGATAGACAATGTGTTTTCAGGTTTTTTTGTAATGCTACCTTTATGATGGCGCCGCCACGTTCCATGCAACGACTTATTATTAAGTTTCTGGCTAAGGAGGGAGTGAATCCAATCGAAACCTTGTGGAGATTGCGGGCACAGTTCGGGAACATTATTAAGAACCCGTGTCATTGCATGGCACAAAGAATTTTCTGGAGGGTGTAAAGAAGTCGAGAAACAAAGCCACGATCGCCGCCAAAGGACGAGCGTGACCTAAGGCCAACGTCGAAGCGGTGCGGTATCTTACGGAGAACGATAGGCGCATGATCCTCTGGGAAATCGCCAAACAGTTCAGCATTAGTTACGGGAGTACCAAACAAATCGTGACAGTGGACTTGGGACTCCACAAAGTATCCGAGAGATGGGTTTCCTGCCTGTTGTTGAACGAACAGAAATGACAGTGATTGGAGCTTTCCCAACATCTCTTGAATCGATTCCAGCATGAGAGTGAGTCGTTTTGAATCAAATCATAACCTGTGGCGAAATGGGTTCACTATCACACTTCCGAGTCAAAACAGATGAGTATGGAGTGGAAAAAGAGCGGTAAGAGGGCGCCGGTGAAGGCGAAGACTCTGCTGTCAACCGAAAAGGTCATGGCAACTGCTTTTTTTTTATTCGACGAGGTGCTTCTCACGTCGATTTTCTCCACGATCGACGCACGATTAGTGCACAGTATTATTGCGACTTTTTGGATGTCACAAAGTTGTCGTTTCGAAAGAATGAAAAGACGCAATCCATCAGAAATGACAATGCCTGGTTTCATTCAGCACACGCTAGGAAGCAAAAATTAAACAGATTAGGCTAGGGATTATTAGAACGTCCTCCATACAGTCCGAACTTGTCACCTTGTGAGTTTTACCTTTTTGGACCCCTCAAAGAAGCGTTTCGAAGACCAAACGGTGGAGGCACTTGCGTTTCAATGGCTACAAGAACCCCGGAGAGTTTTTACGATGAGGGTTTTAAAAAGGTCCCAATCCATTGAGAAAAGTGCGTTTATAGGGCAGGAGATTATGTAAAAAATAATATATTCTTGTAAATATTTATGTAAATAAAGATACAATTAACCCATTATTGGCGAAATTTCAAATTTAATTTCTTTAAATACAAATATGAAGATTTTTGTTGTTTGTTATCATTTTCGCTAAAATTGTAATAATTGTAACACCAAAACACCGCCTAATACTGATTCTATAGGCAGAAACGTTTTCATCCAAGCGATCAGTTCCTCCCATAAAACGATTGTACTGGCTTATTACACATGGTCTCGAAACATGAATAATCTTTTTTTCTATTTGTGAATAACGCTTTACGGTAGAAAGTGGGTGGACCCATTAATTGTTAATGCCGCACATACAACATTGTCATCCAACCATCTAACAATTATCATTCCATCGTCGTGGTTGGTAATGGACTCAGATTATCCGCGTTTTTTGTTTTTCATAAGTTTTCTTATTAGAGAATGGACAAGATTTTGGAATCCGATTTTCTCTGATCGTCCCTGTTCCGTGATAGCCTCCTTGTTTCAAATGATATAATACGTTGAATCCAGTGAACAGATTATCAAAATAAAATTTAAAAGGAAGTTTCTGCATATCTTACAAAAACTCATCTAGCATGCTTATGAGAGAAGAAATATACTTCCCAAATTTCTTCTCGTATTCTGTGTTTCCGACAGGATTTTTACCTTGATACATATCAAAATTGACAAGATATCCTGAGGGTGAATTTAAACACCACATTTTATATCCAAATCGGATGGGCTTTCCCCTGATGAATTGTTTGCAGGAGTGTTTTCCGTAATATTTTATCATGGATGTGTCAAAGTCCAAATGTTCTTCCGGAACCCAATTTTTTAAAAAAACTATCTTTTAGTTTATTCATGAAAGGTCTTAACGTCCACATTTTGTCATCACGTACCATTTTTGTATTGTCGGCGCAATGAATATATTTTAAAATTTGCCTATATCTGTCTCTTCTCATATTTTGCGTCACCATTTTTCATATCATCACGAGAGTCCCAGTATAGATCTCTGCCCGGTAATTCATTGTAACCAATCAATATAAGAATTGCAATGAAACTTTTCATTTCCCCTCGTGATATTCTAGGATCAGTTTCGTTCAAAAACAACGCGTATTTTGTAGCTTCTTTGATAAGAAAATCAATAACGTCTTCATCAATAAACTTTTCGAAAATGTTTAAAATAGTACAGTCCTTATAATGATCATAATTTGTTTTCGGAAACTGTCTGGTGGATGGCACAAAATTTCTTTCTACCCAGGTAACGTTTACCAGTCCTGGCCGATCTTCAATAAAAATAGACGTTTCCTTTCTTGACCCATTATCAAAAACATCATTTTGAGATTCATCATTCGCTGGAGTTTCGTTACCATTAGATTTCTCGCTTTTTTGTGCAACAACTTGTACTTGAGAACGCAGTTGGTTACGATTGAGATTATCTACCAGACCATCACAGTCTTCTTCCCCAGAATCTTCATCTGTGTAAACATTTGGTTCTAGAGGTTCCATAAAACTTTCGGCCGATTGTAGATCATCGTCGTAAGCTAATTAAAGAGCTTCTTCTAAAATTAAACCACCACTAAAAATAAAACCAAAAAAAATTATAATTTTCTTGGCAACATGGCTAGCGTTGCCATGCGGCAACCCTATAAAGAACATATCATACAGCCCTACCCGCACAAATTTTTTTCGTGAACTAAAAGCCACATCAGAGTACAATGTTTACAAACTTGTGTCTTGTAACAGCAAGCCATTATTTTGCGATTTAGTACAAAAAATGGTACTTATCTTAGTCGGAAGTCCATGCTTTTTCGGAATGACTCTACACTGTGAATTTAGAGCTCCATAAATGTAACACAGCATAAATTTCAACCTACCTATTAAGTTCTACACTTGAAACAGAGTGCCTTTTTACCGATGGACTACCTTTAAACGAGTTTTAACTATTGTTGGAAAGATGGAGCTACATTTTAATGCAATGGGATACCGTTGCCATACGGCCACGCTAGCCAATAATGGGTTAAAAAAAAATCAGTCCCGTTTATATTTGATACATCCTCGTATATCTATTCAGCTTTTGACAATGCGCCAAATGAAAGATGAATATAACGACTGTTTTTATATGCAACTATTAAATTTTTATACTAAAACATCTAGGAAAGCCTCTCAAAATTTAGCAAGTTTTATTCTATGTACTACGGAAAATGTTTCCACTAATGTATACCAAGACGGTATCTGTGTTACAGTATGAAATGTTAGTGTAACGGTAGTAGTACTTGTTGTGATGTTATACCAACAGCTATAAGGGTAAAGGATACTTTTCGTAATTGCTGTTCATTGCTTCAAATCTTGCGCAGTATCGATACTTGAGCTACGAATAGTTACATTACACAGTAATGCTTTCTTGTCTATTCTATCTTTTAGTGAAAGCATTTAAGTACCTACCAACCAAAACGTAATATGTATTAAATTGGCGACATTTGCAGATGGAAAGAAAAGTTTTCTCTTCTTAATAAATCGGTGACTTAATATTTTAAAAGCCTTATTTTCGTAGTTTATTGTTGTCGTCCCTGGAGCAGCGTTATGTCTGTAAATATTTTTACAAAGAACTCGTTTCAGAATTTATATTGTTAAAGGTTTCTCGGAAAGCTTTACGTCGTGTTTTCTTTATAAAACGTATCGGATATTTGAAGAAAAGACGAAAGTAAACACAAAGATAAATTTCACATACTAATAAAAGTAAACAACTATATGTGTCTCGTATGAATTCCCACATGTGTACATATGATTATTGAATAGAAATGTATTGACAGTGTTATAAGAGAGTATCGCAGGATAATACGGGTTATATTGTAGAAATGCTAAGGTATATTCGATATAAAAGAAATGAGGATATTACTCCTTACTCCTCAAAACGCACTAGTGCTAAAATCCCTTTATTTTGCATTTGTACTCTCGAAATTGGAGTATGCCTCTATTGTTTGGTATCCTTTCTATATGTCCCATCAAGCTCCAATTGAACGTGTTCAGCGTCGATTCCTCAAATTCTTGTCGTTCAAAGTTAATGGCGAATATCCGCCTTGGCATACTTCTTACAACACCCTTCTCGAATCGCATCAATTTCGTTCATTGTCATCCCGTCGTGATTACTATAGCGCCCGATTTTTACACAAATTATTAAATGATAGGATCGACTGTATGCAGCTGGTCTCCCACATAGGATTCAACGTACCTCGAATAGCATCTCGTTATGCTCCAACCTTTACTATGCCGACACTGAGGACCAATCTTCGTTTGCGGTCGCCAATCTATCACATGATTAGGAACGCTGAGAAGATATTTAGTGATATTTTCACCGGAGAGTTGGCGCCATGATACACGAAACATAATAGTTTTTTGTATAGTTATGTCATGTTTTTAAATCAATATGTATTGTGTTCACAATGTGTATATTTGTCCTGTAATTGGGTTTACCTGTTGGACAATAAACATTATTATTATTATTATTATTATTATTAAAAAAGAGTATATTTTCGAAAAATAGGGCGACTATTCTTTATCATTTCTCATACACCACTTACTAGTGCATAAATATACAAAGTGAGTAAATGATTTGGCAAAAACCACTTATTTTCCATACAAAGAGGAAATTAAATTAATAAATATACCTAGTGCGTGGACGGAAAATAATTCCTTTCCTGAGCAATATAATTTTCCAAATTCAATAAAAATACTATAACTCTTTAACACCAAAAATTGTTTAATGTTTAACGCGATTTCGACTAGCAAACAAACACTAAGTGAAATCCCACACTTTAAAATAATCTATAGAACGTTAACTCTGAGTAATTACATAATTTTATACCGGGTTTCATTACAATTTTTGGCGATCAACTTAGAATTTTGTTATTTCATTTTAATAGTAATTTACTTTATTTAAATATTAATCATTGTCACAATGAGGTTCTCGTACCCATGCCTTAATACACTCATGCCTTAATACACTTTCAAACAAATAAACAATTTATTGCAAGAGCGTGACAACTATTTAATCAAATTTGATGAACGTTTAAATTTATTGATAACAATATGAAGTTTAACCTACAAATGATAGGATAAGTGACATTGAACGCGTGCTTAACAGCAAAAATTCCCACAGCTCTAGCAATATTCAAACTCCAAAAACTAACCGCAAAGTTAGTAATATCCTTCCTAAATTCAACGAATTATCCGAGAATCCTGCCGAATATTTGAAGCCGTTACAATAAGTCTTTCTTCCGTATCTACAGAACACACAAAACACCTTCACGTGTATACGATCATCACCAGAACAGGAAGCTGCCATATGGTTTTTCACCATACGATCCACTTGTCACTCCTTTGATGATTTTCAGGCATCGTTCCTTAAAAGATACTGGGGTAGTGTGGTTCAGAGCAAGGACACATCACCCTGACAATGTGCAGATATGAGCAATAAAAAATATTTAAGTAAAAATACTGTTGAATAAACTGCACACGTCTGGGTATATTGACAATCTAGTATGAAATGTAGAATGGAAAATAAGCCCGGTTCCATTTTGACAGAATTTTTCCAAAATTGCATAGGGCTTTCTTGATTTACGGTAAGCAGTTTTTATGCTAGATTCTAGTTTATCCACCTGGATACTACTTTCTGAACAAAAAAGGATAGTGTTACACGGGCTTTAATATCATATCCAACATTAGCGAACAACGATGTGAAACATTAACGTTGCAAACCAAATTTCAAACCTGTCAAAAGATAACCATTAATACTATACTGAACTCCCTGGAGGAATTGGATTAGTCAATTATTTGTTGAATGTACGAGCCCTCACAACTATACGTTTTGGTAAGTAGGCTTCCGTGGTCGTCAATAACAATATACTCTTGGTTTCAGGGTTGGAACCGCACCGTTGTCGTAACTTTTGCCGACGTTTCGTCCACGCCCTTACGGGACTTCTTCAGAGCTATTACTGTACACTGACTAGGGACTATTCTTTCCGGAGGGGTTTATACAGGACTTTTTTCGAATCAATGGAGCCGAAAGGTTGCAGATTAATGAACCGTGGCGGTTGCTAACAGGTTCAATCGATTGGGATTTCCACGTGTGATGTAAGGGATAGCCATCTACGCGATTTAAATTGTGGGGTGTTTGAAGATCTCTACAGATTCACGGATTTTTCTACTATAATAGTGAGGGTTGCGAAACAAGATGCAGATGGAGTTCAATTGGATTTGATAGCCAGTTTCCACTCTATGCTCAGCCAGCGCAGATCCGGCTACACTCACGAGCGTTGTTGAGTGTTGTTCAGTAACACGAGTGCTGACTGATCGCTTCGTTTCACCGGTGTACAAACTACCGCACGAACGTTGGTAGACACTTGGGGCTCCAGATGATTGCGGGAAAGTAATTTCAGAGTTCGAAATTGCTGTACTCTCCAAAGCCCATAACTTTAAGACATCATTATTAGCATAGAATATACTCTTGTCAGTCTTCCATCTGAAACCGCTGATCCCATTCACTTTGAAGCATCCAAAATCCTCGCGCGGGCCAAACCTCCAAAATCAAACCTTCCTAAGTCAGAAACCCTGGCCTTAAGAAACCTAAAATCCGACCCTAAAACTGCTGTACTAAGAGTCGATGAGAGAAATGCTACGGTGATCCTGGACAAAAAGGAAGATAAGCAAAAAGTTATCTCCTTACTGCAAGACAGCACCTACCAACTCCTTAAACGTGATCCTACTTCCCGAATTGAGCGTTCCATCATTAACTCTATTAAAACGTCATCTATCCCCGATGCCCAGAGGTCACTTCTCCTCAGTGTCTCCTAAAATTCACAAACGCAACATCCCCTTACGTCCTATTGTCGGCACTATTAATAGCCCTACAAAATTCCCAACATTTCGACTGAAATAGTTGACGGTAGATCCTGATGATTTACTTGTCAGCTTTAAGTCTGAATCCTTATTCACCAAAGTTCCCATACTGGATACAGTATCCATTATGACAGAGTTCCTCATCTCCAACGAGTAACCGGATGATCTGGCTGACTTGGTTAAAGCTTGGTTTTCTTCTAACCATTTCCAGTTTCATAGTAAATACTACAAGCAAGTCTTAGGCGCAGCTATGGGATCTCCTCTGTCTCCTGTCGTCGCCAACATCTTTATGGAAGCGTTTGAACAACAAGCCCTATTATCTTACAAGTTTTAGTGAAAGTGTTGGTGCAGCCACATTGATGACACCTTTGTCAGCTGGCCTCATGGACACCCATATTTAAACAATTTCCTATCGTTTCTGAACACAAAACACGACAACATACTTTTTACCATGGTCGAATCCGGCGTCCTGACGGTGCACTGGGACACTCCATTCACCGAAAAGCCATGCATACGGATAAATATCTCAATTGCTTCTCACATCATCATCTAGCGCAAAAATGTGGTATTATCAATTCTCTTTTCTAAAGAGCCATCTGAATCCAACTCGCTTCTTCAAGAACTGAATCACATCACCGAAAGTCTGATCCGCGATAATTATTCCAGTAAAGATATTTGAACTGCCATTAACCGCTACACCAACCTTTCTCGACAACAACTCTCCTATATTCAAGGTGCCACCGATCGCATCAGTAACATTCTCTTCAGGAACAACACAAAACCATCTTCAAACCTAATTTCAAGCTCTCAGATACTTTCCCGTCGAAGACCGCAATCATCTGTAAGCCCCTGGTGTCTACCAGATTCCATGTTCGAACGGTAGTATGTACATCGGTGAAACAAAACGATCGGTCAGCACTCCTATTGCTGAGCACGAGCGTTGTACGTGGTTGTTACGTGCAGACAGGTCAACGCTGGCTGAACATAGACTGGAAACTGACCACCAAATCCAATTTAACTATATCCACATCTTGTCTCGCAACCCTCACTATTATAGTGTGAATCTGTAGAGATCTTCAATCATCCCAACAATTTAAATCGCGAAGATGGCGACCCCTTACATCAGACGTGGAAATCCCACCTCCTAGCAACAGCCACGCTTCATTGATCCATAACTTTTCCGCTCCGCAGTCAGTGTGCAGTAACAGTCCTGGAGATGTTACATAAGGGCGTAGCGGTATTTTCGAACATTTATTAAAAGAATGTTATGATAAAAAAATTTTAATGTAAGAAATGTTGTTTAGTCGAATTACACTACAACTTGAAAACAATTGAAAATCGGATAACAAAATATCAGCTTTTTTACATCCTTTTCACGTGTACAATACACTCCTGGAGTTTGGTCCGTTCCTCCCGACCCACCCTGTATAATAAATATTCATCGTTGTGTGGGAAACGTAAAAAACCAATCAGAAATCGATGACAATATTAACAACAGATACCTCAAGGAAATAAAATAAAATAGGCAAAATTAGTATTTTTTGTTAGTAAAATTTAAGAATTACCTTGAATCATTGTTTTGAACCTGAAAAGTGTACAAAAGCATCTGTATTGTAAACTACAAGTAGAAAAAAAATTATGAAAAATCTAATACACAAATAAAAGCAGGATTTCGAATTATAAAATCAAAATGTTCGACAACAATTTTTTCCGGTCGCGTTATTAAATTCTTTACATACCAGAAACACGACGCTAATATTATTACCGTTATTTGCAGTCTGAACAGCGAAAATAAAAATCCCTACTATTTTATTCGACTGTCCGAAATGAACGTTGGGTGATTAAAGCTTTAATAGCTGACGTGCATGGTCGATTTCATTTTATTTAGGCCAAAATATTAAAAATGCAATGGCGAATATGATATAGAACAAAAGGAACAGAATACATTCGCAAAAATATTTTCGTAACGCAAATCAAGGAACAAGAAAATAAATTTCATGTAATATCTCGGGCATTTCTGCTTTTTCATAATTAAGTTAATAAAACAAAAACGCCATCTGGGAAATATAACACATACAGACAGCGAGTCAACGTTCATGTAATTACTTCCGTTTAAATGTACATTTTTATAGCGAATGTATTTTTTCATAGGTACATACGTCGTAGTCCTACGCTTTATGTTGGGAAAATGTGCAAGATATTTTATTTATTGTTATAGCTAGAATGTATGTTGAAAAATGTTAACAAGCGTACAACATACTACGTGACATAAATCCTAAATAATTATCTTTATAAATCCACTGAAATGTCAAACCCTTTTGCTGTTAGTACGATAAATATTAACTTATTATCATAAAGACCTGTCATCTTTATTTATCCAGCGAACAACTTTTTATTTAAGTGAATAAAGAACTTGCACGTTTTCCAATTTCATGATAATGAGAAAGTAAATTAAAAACGAAGAACTTTAATATATGGTAAACTGATATTAACATTCTACTTCCGTCACAAAGATCCAAAAACAAATCTCTCATTTCAAGCGGAGGTGAAACATGCGAGTTTTTGGTCAGCCCCTTTGTGATGTCACTGAACTGTGATAATCAACCACTTCATTATTTGACGTTGTGTATTTGCATTGTCATTCTTGACATTAATGCAAAATAATGATGTTTTGTAACGTAACAATAATTTGACATTCGGGAACAGATCTTCTTCTCTCCTAAATGTTCACGCAAAATCGAATGTACTGCAGTCTTCGATATGCCCAAAGATGGCTTTATCTCACAGTAAGTTACATGCCGATCCTCTTCAATCATGTTGCGCCCAGCATCAATGTTTTTTGTAATAACAACCGATTTTGGTCGACCTTCACGAAACTCATCACTGACGGAAGCGCAACCACGACAAAATTCTGCAAACAGTCTTTTCTGATGGTGCATCATTACTAGAGACGGGATTTTAGGACGTAAAAAGCAGCTAAAAAGGCCCTTTTTTAGGGCTTAAAAACTATGTATTTAGGACGAAAAACTGTGATTTAGGCATGTTAGGCAAATACTTTAAAAAAACGGTAAACACAAAAATCATTTTATTTTAAAAGAACATGAATAAGAAGACGATATTTAATGTAATTTTAGGTACATTTCAGCCATAAAAAGAAATAAAACATACAAATTTTAACTAATAACTAAAATATGTAGATTCATTTGGTTTAAAATAGTAAATAAATTAATTAATCGCCGTGTAACATGTCCTCAAATTTCCCGTTTGCGTAGCACACAAGATGTTTTTCCAAGTTGTCGTTAGTAAAATTTGTTCTTCGCTCGGAAAACATCAGTTTGTACGAAGAAAATGAACGTTCTACGTCACACGAGGTTGTAGGACAAAACTTAAATATGGACCAGTCAGCTGTGGTATGAGCGGTAGCTTCAACTGCTTCGCCACTGAGCAGCTCAGCAAACTCTTTAACCGTTTCGAAACCTGGATTTTTCAAAATGACTTGGTTAAACTTTGGCAAAATTATTTTGCCAACTTTTCCTGGGGCATTCTTGAGAGCTGCTTCGGCATTATTAATTACTGCAATAGAATCTGTAAGAGGAAGGCCGAATGTTTCTAATCTTTTGATGTTATCAATGAGAAATTTATAATGCGACTTGATGTATAAAAGATCGTTTTTGACATTTTGATTGGAAAAGTATTCTTGCGCTTGCTCAATACAGTTAGCTGAATCTTTGTCAAATGATATTACAACCTAAACCATAAAGCGTTAAATAAAAACAATCTTATTTAAAAATTTTGCTAAAAAAGTACTTACTGATTTTATTGCTTCGAAATTATTAGCATAAAAAACTACCGCCTCTAACCAAGTTCCCCAATGTGTTAAGACAGGTTCGGGAGGCAAAGGGAGATCTGGCAGATTTTCTTTATACACTGCCACACGCAGTGGAGCTTTTAAAAAGACTCTCTTGGTATTTCAAATTAAACCATTAACATTAGCATATTGATTTCTTAGACATTCACACACCAAATTGAGTCCATGTGCAAAACATGTTAAATGATTAGGATTTTTATAAAAAATCTTCAAATTTGTACCACATTTGAGCATATAAGAAGCACCATCCGTGACTAAAAGCTTGACTTTTTCGTACTTAATTCCATCTGTTGGCCACAAAATACCTAAAATACGAGAGTTGCCTTTAACTTAAATACCTAGCATTAAATTTACAATATTATTAAAGTAAGTTTTTTGCATAATATATCTTACCTAAAGCTTGGTTCACGAATCTTGCCATTGTATTGCAATTTGTTCTTTTAAGTTGCTTTGTAGCCAGTAAATACGATTTTCCTGGTGTTTCAGAACAAAGCTTACCCACAATCATATTTGCCATAATACGACCTTTAGAGTCAGTCGTCTCATCTATAGATATCCAAATATCGTTGTTACCAACTTCTTCGCGAATAGTATTAATAGTCTTAAAAAATTAATAAAAATATTATAGGTGTAAACAAAATCTTAATGACAATCAAGTATGAAAATACATTTTTAAATTATTATTTATTATATTAATTACCTCATTGTAACATTTTGTTACATATGTTGTTCTTAAGGTTTTCACGCTTGCCACATTCTTGTTGCAGTATTTAGTGAGAAAATTTCACAGTTTTGAATAGCTTAATCTGTCCAGAGGAATATTTGCAGACATAAAAGCGTCGCATAAATCTCGATTAAAAACGTCGATTTCTCTTGATTTTTGGTGTCTATTAACATTTGGTTCCTCAACGGTTTCCTAAGATTTGCCTGATGTCCAGGAGCAGTAACATGTTGCTCTAAATGATTTTTCTTTTTGCAAGTTAACTACAATAATATTTTTGAAGCAAGTTAGGAAAGAAAAACAAGAACGTCCTTTACCATTTTTCCGCACGCTTTACAAAACAACTCTTCACTGTTGCTTGGATTCAGCTGAAAGACAGTAGTGCCTCCAATTAACTTCAACCATTTTTGAACTTTATCGCTATGTGATTCCTTGGATTTTGGCATTGTTGTAGATGGAAATACACAATACACTGAGCAGATAAACAAGCACAAACCGACAGAAAACTACCGAAAAATATTCGTTGCAAGCTACGATATAAATGAAAATTCAAAGTACGTCTTTCACTATATACTGATTCGTCAATAGTCCACCTCGCTATAGGAACACACACATATACGCTCCAGAGAAACATTAAGAGAATAAATATAAAATCTAAACTGCAATATCAAGATGTCCATTGTATAAACTATGAATGAGCATCGTGTATTCATTAATCACGTTAACAGGGAGAAGAAATTTGCTTATATGGTTTAAATTACAGGGCGTAAACAAGCCGATAGGGATTCCCGTAAAATAAAAACGTGGGTGCAGGTAAATGAACCCGAGAGCGATAAGCCGATAATTGAGGATATATCTTCAATAGGGTAGTAATATAAATTTTACGGCAGGCAAATCCAAACTTTGCCCCTCACACAATAGACGGGAAAACCCATCGTTGTATTAGTTTATAGCATTTTAGCTGTAAAGCTAAAATTTACATTTAAGAAAGATGCAGCTGTGTAAAAACCATATTTATTTAAAATTTAAAAAAAAAAACGTTTTGACCAAATAAATATGATTTTAGGACAAAATAGGCGAAAAAACACGATTTAGGCTGTTAAAAGTCCAAATAGGCAACTAGGCAAAATAAAACAAAAACTAAAATCCCGTCTGTAATCATTACCAGCAATTGAACGAAGCGATTCGAGGCTGTTGTAGTGTTTACTAATATCGTAAAAAGTCTTCCGATGAAAACCTTTATGTGAAATTTTAATTTTTTCCCAAAACCGCTTTTTCTAAACGCTCACCGTAAACAAACTACTTGGCCGATTTCTGTGCTGTCACTGTTTCAACAATAGCAAACATCAAATTTTACGAAAATAGTAATGTCAAATCTCAATAGCGCCATCTAGCGGTCGTTTGTAAAAACTTAAGACTCTACCCTCGTATAGATAACCTAAACCTACATAAAGCTTCTGAATAAATGATTCACATTCTATATTTTTTGTTAATATTAAATGACAGCAGACTAAAGCCCATGTCACTCTATCAGTCAGACTGACAAACTGTCAGTCTGCAAGTAATGACGTCACCTACAGAGTTTGACCAAACTTTCAAATTTTAAAAGCGGTTCTATTTCTGTTAGTCAGTTTGATGCGACACTAGTTTTGATTGGACGGTTTTTGAATACGCAACGAAAGGCTCGAAGAGTAATGTCAAGTAACTGTTAAATAACCTCTCGTATATTCTTTGTTTATTTGTTGTAGACCACGTTGATGATATACGTTTTGTAGTAATAGTTATTGTTTAAATTTAGTGTTTTTTAAATTTGTTTTTTTTTTTAGTTAGTGTTCACGTTTTTCTTAGAAATGTATAATACTTAACGTTTAGTTTATAGTTTATTACTTCTTAAATTTATAAAATCCTAAAACAAAACATATATTTATAAATACATAGTTCAATGTAACATTTGCTTTTATTTTAACTATATCACTATTACAATAAAATTCCTTTACATGGTATATTGATTTAAAGGATGTTCTTGCCATGATACTTTTCCGGAAGTATTGAAATAATTTTGAAACTCCGGGCGGATTTATTGTGGAGTTCTTGCTGTACTACGAGGGTAAGTCAAAAATTACTTACACTTTTAGTTCTACAACTGTATTAAACAAAGATAGGTGTACAACAGATACATTATTTTTCGATATAGTCTCCACCTTTAGCAATGCACTTGGTCCAGCGAGCCACAAGCTTCCGTATGCCTTCCTGATAGAAGGTTTTCGGTTAGC
Source organism: Dynastes maya (assembly GCA_029619315.2). Taxonomy (NCBI): domain Eukaryota; kingdom Metazoa; phylum Arthropoda; class Insecta; order Coleoptera; family Scarabaeidae; genus Dynastes; species Dynastes maya. The sequence goes on along the minus strand of JAROYE020000003.1, from coordinate 54,351,034 downwards.
ATCACCTTCCCAGCCGATGGCGAAGTCTTGAATTTTTTCGTGCTAGGGGATCCTGGGTGTTTCCATTCCATACTCTGGCGTTTCCATTCGGGCTCGTAGTGATGAACCCACGTTTCATCAACGGTCACTATACTGCTTAAAAATGCGTCGTCTTCCGCGTTGAAGCGATCCAGTAAGCGTTGGCAGATGTCCAAACGGTTGGTTTTGTTTTCTGCGATAAGCATTCGTGGTACACATCGCGCACACACTTTACGAAATTCGAATTCATCGTGGATAATTTGATAGGCAGAACCGTGACTGATGTTTAAAGAAGATGCGACCTCACCTATGGTAACTCGCCTATTTGCTGTAACCATCTCTCGAGCTTGCTGAATGTTGTCGTCGTTGGTCGAGGTTGACGGCCGTCCAGCTCCCTCTTTTTGTATTACGCTCGTGCGGCCACTTTGAAACATTTCGATCCACAGAAAAACGCTTTCACGAAATAAAGCACTGTCCCTGTATTGTGACACAAGTCTCCGGTGAATTTCAGCACCTTTCATATCCTCTGACCACAAAAATCGGATCACTGCTCGTTAATCCTCTTTGGTGCAAACTAATAGCGGAGCTGACATGCTTATGCTGTTGTAGCTAGCAGACAAATGACGCGATCGTGATTAAATTCCGCACACATGACCACGGAGACGCCAACTCAACGCATGCGCAAGCGACCGCCACTACGATAACCTTCAAAGCTTGTAATGGCGAAGCTGTAGATAATATTTGAATTACCCTCGTATTTCCACCCTGCTGCTGCAAATGTTCTAACGGGCAGGTTAAATCTTCGTCTTCGATGTTAGCGGCATATCGAGGAGACTGTGACAGAAAATAATTGTATAAAATATAGCACACCTTAGTCATTAGTAGTTAACTTTGTCAACTGATACATTCATAGGTTTTAAAAAAATTCTAAATCTATTACTCAAACTGCCAAAAGCATTTTCTACTGCCCTTCTGGCTCTACAAATTCTGTAATTTTAAGATTCTTTGATCATTTAAGAATCCATGTACTTTGTATGGTTTCAGTATATTTTCCTTTAATGAAAAAGCGTCAACCGCCACAAAGACAATTGAAACTTCCAAGTCCCTGGATGGCAAACATTGAGGAGAAGGAAGAGCTAAAGTATCTTGGCTGATGGTATATGTCAATATACTTCGTTGAAATACGCCTTCATCGCTGATTCTACCATTACTGCCGATATCAACCACTAGAAATTTATAATTTGCATCTACAACTATGAGCAGAACAATGCTGTCAGTCCCTTTACAAAGAACCGTCTGCTCTTAGCGGTCGAAATGTTAAACGTTTCCCGTCCATGGCACTCAGACAGTTTAGGAAATTCCAAAATTTATAAAAATGTTAAGCTATTTTCTACCATTCCAAACCTTAAGATATTCGCTCACCAAATGATTAATAATTTCACACAATACTTCATTACACTTAGAGTTTTATGAGCAATTCTTGTGGAGTAACATAAGCTTCTCAGTGTTTCGCCTGTTGCCTAATATCGCAAAGTACAACATTTTAATGTCACGCCACTTATAAGAAGTGCTATTATATATTGTAATTACACATGTTCTGCACTAATGCATTACCGAAGTTTCGTATTTGTTTTCTCTGTGGTATCACGTGGAGCAATTTTTGAAAACTGTTGCTATCCATTCGAAGATAATAATAATAATAATAATAATAATAATAATAATAATAATAATAATAATAATAATAATAATAATAATAATAATAATAATATGTTTTATTAAGCAGAAAAGAAAAAAAATATCATATAGGAGTATACATAAAACGCTAAATATTACTACATTAACTCTGCTTAAAGGGATCAGAATCATCTTAGCGATGCGCTTCCTTCTGATCCGTCAACTGTAAAAAAAATATCGACATAAGTGCAGAACATATATCATTATAGTACATAAGTTCATCGGTATAAATAGATAGTAATACAAAAATCATGTCATGTCTGCAACAACGCAATCCGATAAAGTATAACCCCAATCAATATAGAGACCTGAAAACATACAATAGTCCTACACTACAAAAAAGCATATGCCGAGCCTAAGCAACACCGAAAGATCACTCATCCCCAATAATCATCCGGGAAAGAAAAAAGCAAAATAACGCACGTCTAGTGAGAATAAAATCATTGCTGACCAAGAAGTAAATATTCCTTGTACTTACGCTTAAATCCTGCAACGGACAAGGATTTGAAGTTCGGAGGGATAGAATTGTAAAGAATAGCAATGTTATAGGAAAAAGACCGCGTGAAAAGAGCAGTATTATATAAAAGAGGCGTAAGCGTACCCTTGTATCTAACGTTAATATTATGAACGTCAGTTCTAAAGGTCAGCCTTCGATGCAGATAGGGGGGTATCTTATACTTCATTAAATTGTAACAAAAACAAGCAAGGTGCAGTTTTCTTCGCAACCCCATATTAAGCCAACCCGCCCAAGCTAAAGTATGGGAGATATGCTGCCTTCTTCTGATGCCATAGATAAACCTTAGACAAGCATTTTGAACTTTTTGTATTCTGCGAATATCCTCCGAGTCTAAACAGGGACCATAAATAACATCGCAATAATTAAATCTAGATAAAATAAGAGACTCACAAAGGGTCTTAGGCAGTTCCACAGCCAGAGAATCCTTACTACAATACAACACTTTAAGTTTTCCGAATGAGGCCCTTACAACCGCCGCCACATGCTGCCTAAATCTTAAATCACAATCAATTGTGAGGCCCAAATTCTTGATAACTTTAACAACATCCAGATTTTTCCCATTCAGGGTTAAATTAATCCTATTGAAAACCCTTTCCCGCGCTTTAGGTCGACCAAATACGATGACTGCTGTTTTACTAGTGTTAATGGTAAGTCCGTGTGCCAGAGAAATGTCAAATACTCTTTGAAGGTCCTCATTTATTTGTGCAATACTAGCATCAACCCGGTCAACGTCGAATGAGTGATAAAGCTGCACATCATCAGCATACATATGATACTTACAAACTTTTAGTTCCCTTAACAAAAATGAAGAGTAAATAGAGTATATTAGCGGACCCAAAATACTACCTTGGGCAACACCAACATCCAAACGTTTAAACTGCGAGAAATTATTATTAATTCGTATTTGCTGTTGTCGCCCGCTAAAGTAATTTCTGAAGAAAGAAATAGAATTCGCATCTAAGCCAATATAGTGTAAAATACTAAACAGTAATTCGTGGTTGATAACATCGCCTCCTCCTCTTCGATTACCAGGTCTATCAGCCCTTATGAGATTGTAACTCGGAATGGACAACTCCATAGAATTAATACACGGAGTCCACCAGGTCTCCGTGAGAGCAACGGCATCATAATTATACAACAAAATGTGATCCCTCAGTAACCCAAAGCCGCCCAAGATCGACCGTACATTCAAATGCGCTACTACAAACATGACAGACCAAGAAATTGCGATAATTCTATAAGAAATAGTAACTGAGTTTTAAACATGTTAAAAACTAAAAGAAAAAAAAAATGAAGCATACAAATAAACTGTTCTCTAAATGAACAACAATATATTTAATACCTTAAAACAGCTTCCAAAATTTTTCAAAATAATAGTATGCACGCTCTGATTACTGCAATCCACAACTAAAACTAAAGATATAGATAGTATTAGACAAACTTAAGAAAACAAATTTTAATTTTAAACCGACTCCAATCAAGGAGCTATATAATAAGAAGTAATGGAGTACAAATGATATAGTAAAAAAAATATATATGTATACACTGAAATACTAAAGATAATAATAGTTGTAAATGTTTGAAAAGCAATGAATGTTATGGATACCACTTAGTGGAAGTACTCCGCGTTAACAACATTAAGCCGTCAAAATGGCCAGTTTAGCGAGGAAAACTATTAAGAAAAAATCAATTTAATTTAGATAACTGATCTTTGTTTTGTATTTTGTGTACTTGAGTCCCTGTTCTGACGAAAATTTCTCCATTAAAAATCCAAGCCTTCCCTCTTCCTACTTTCTCCTGTGCAGCCTTATAAATGCGATGTCGATTCCCAGTCAAATCTTCTGTGGTAAACAATTTAGTTCCTCTAAGTTTAATTCTATTCTTCAAAATTTGCTGCTTGGCTGAGTAATTCGTAAATTTAATTATTACAGAACGAGGTGACGAGTCCACTGATTTCCCTTTACCCAGCCTGTGACATCGATCTACTAATTCTGGCTTAATATCGATATTTAGTTTGTCCTTGCACAGACCAAGTACTTCGTCTTGCAAGTTTTCGCTAGTTTCTTCATTAAGCCCAGTAATCCTTAAATTGTTCCTTCTGTTGTATTGTTCTAACTGGTCCATTTTGTTCATAAGCATGGAATTTTCCTTTTGAAGGTCGGTGTATTTATCGGTAAATACGTGTATTTCTTTTCGGACTTTTTCTTCTATGTTTTGCGTGATGCTCGCAGTTAAACGTTGAATGAAACTATCGTTTGCTAAGAACTCTTGAATACATTCTCTTACTATAGCTTTAATTTCAGAAATTAAGTCCCTAGTTAACGGCATCTTGTAATACACACTACACACTATTATCAGTAACTAGAAAATTATAATTTTATTTAGAAAATACCACTTAAAAATACAGTTAAAACGCGGAGCACGGATAGTTATGATAACTAAATAAATCCTCCTCTTTTAGTTCATTATTTACCATGATTAGCACACCTCGACCAATTGCCTCATCACGCTTTAAAAGCCAAGATCTGCACCATATTGATCGCTTTTTATACTTCCTCTTTCACTAATCAGCCAACAGTGTAAGAGTGATACTATACTAGCCACTTCCTTTCTATCCATTTTCAAAACAAGTTCACTCCCGCCAAATTTTCTAACCTTATTGTTTAATCACACTATCCAGTTTGAAGTGAGTGTCAAATTTCATATAATGACGTCACAAAGTGCAGGCTAATCAGTCAGTTTGTCAGTCTGACTGATAATGTGACATGGGCGTAAGTGTCACGGGAAGCAGATTAATCGCTTTGCAGACTAATTAATCGCAGTACGAAAACCTAATAGCATATTTCCATGAATATGGAAAACATTGCAATGCTTTTAGCAACGTATGAAAAACAATCATCTTTTGTGCCACTGTGCTCGAAATAGTCTGAAGTATATCGTGCATAAAAATATAGTTTCCCTTCCTCTGATTTCAACTAGTCAAAAGGAAATTTCAGAATGTGTTTATATTTTATTTCAATTTAATTAACGTAACGTCATTAATATTTAAAATAAAGTGCTAACACCCATAAACAAGAAGCAAGTACATACGTATTTCATGCATATAATACATGAGTGCACCTATTTCTAAAAGTGGAAATAAAAACCGGCGGTTGAATTCCAAATTTTACTTACACAAAACAAAATTGTTCTTTGTCTATTGATGAATTATATCAGTACAACATAATAAAGCTTACGTTAACAATCATGGTTTATTTAAAGAGCCCTGCTAACAAACAATATACAGTGGTACCTCGGTTTACGATAATATTTTATTACGGAATTTTCGGGTCACGAAAGAAAATTTGGATGAATTTTTGTTTCCGCAACTGAAAGGTGCTCCCTGATACGAAACGCGAGTTACAATTTTCACAGATTCGGCAGAATATCCGCGCGACTGTCACATCTGTCTCGAATTCATAGTTAATATTATTCTTATTTTATTGGAATATCCTTATGTAAAACCTTCTTCAAATAATAAAGTCGAAAGTTCTACAATTGCTATCAAGCAATTCCTTATTTGTCACGTCGCTAATATTGTAATATAAATGAAAAAGCCACCCCACCCTCCCAGTCTTCCATACTCCAAAAAAGGGTCCTTATTAAAGGTACAGTATTTAAGTGAACTTATTTATTTTTAATTTCGATCATATAAGTTCTCATTGACTTCTCTGTAACATTATTTTCTCTATGTTAAATTGTATTTAAAATGCATAAAATGAATTTTTGATTATTTTTTGCTTGTAGGAAGGGCCTATTTCTATTTTCTTTATTTCTTACAAGAAAATTTGATTCTAGTTACGAAATTTCGGATTACCAAATGTTTTCTGAAACCAGTTAATTCCATAAACCGAGGTACCACTGCATTAGTAAATTACCAAAATAAAGTCAAGAATTTTTGCAGATTGTGAGTGCTATTATTTAGTCGCTGTCTGTCAACATTTCGGAGAGATTCGTCAAGTAATGTTGTTTTGAGAGCTGTCGAACGTGATCAAGTTTAGGAATTTGTGGAATCATGGAATCAATAAAGTTCGTGATATCGTGTTAACAGACCGCCGAGAGACGATTAAAGAAATTTTTAGTATGGTAAACATCTGAATTGAACGTGAGCAAAACATCCTTGATGAAAAATTGAGTATAAGAAAGCTATCGGCAAGATGGATGCCATCTCTGCTGACGATTGATCAGAAACGGAATCGCGTGATAACTTTAAAACAATGTCTGGACATAATTAAACGTAATACGAGTGAGTTTCTGCGGCGTTATGTGGCTATAGATGAGGCATGGTTACATCCCTACACGCCAGAAACCAAAGATCAACCGGCAAAATGGGTTTTCCCGGGGAACGTGCACTAAAGCGAAGACAATTCCACACAAAGTTATGGCGACGTTTTTTGAGCATTCGCAAGACATAATTAGAATTGATTGTTTGGAGAAGGAAAAGACAATCACGGAACAGTACTACCATCATGATAACGCCCCGGCTCACTCAACTCGGCAGTTGCGACAGCAAAACTAGTCCAGATACGGTATGGATTGGTGTTCCATCCATCGTATTTACCAGATTTGGCCACTGTCACTTTTATTTCCCACACTTGAGAAAGTGGTTTTGGCGGGAAGCGGTTCACGTCAAATGAAGAGGTCACTGCCGAAACAGGGGCCCATTTTGCAGGCAAATCCTATTATTTAAATGGTTTAAGAAAGTTGGAACATCGCTGGACTAATTGTAAGTGTATAGAGCTACAAGAGCATTATGTCGAGGAGTAAATGTACTAAATGCGTTGTCTTCCTTAACACAGGTATGTATCCGCCCTCGTATAATACTTAAATTAATGCATTTTATTCTTTGTGTGTATGAAAACTTAATGTTCGGTAAATGGTCAGTAGTTTTGTTGTTGTAAGCTATACACATTCTTGAGAGTGATACCATGTGTTTTACAAAGCACAAAGAATCTTAATTAAATTTAATTTCGAAGGGTCTATGAATACAGGAGATTGTCATTAAAATAAACAAATTATACAAGGTATCGAATTCCGGCATAATTACGCTAAATTGGCCCTACAAGAGTTAGTAAACAACGAAATTTATTTTTTTTTTGTTCGTATTGTTTGAGATAGTTGTTTACGCAGAGAAACCTGTAGACATACACAATACAATAAATCCCCATCCTACTTAATAACGTATCCAATTATTACGAAACACGATTCACTGAGCAGATTTAAACGAGGAAGCATTGCAGTACATAATGCCGGTTAACAAACAATGCCTATAAAGTGGAAAATTCTTGAAATGTATTCGGGAACATGAAATGTACGCCGCGAGAGCAATATGAATTCCCGAAAGCAATTATGAGATATTTGCTGTCTGTCATGCTTAAGTACTTATTTTAGAATGTCCAAATAGACGACTTAATCTTAGTCGTTGTGAAAATACAAATAGTTCCAAACTACTACATTGTGTAAATGCAGACGAAGAAAGTTAAATATTGCTTCTAGAAGTTCTAGCATCGAAACCATCGTTGCGCGGAAAGCAACTTTAATTGTAATAATAAGTCCGACCGCGAACTCATTATGGTGAATATAAGCACATATACAATGTACAGCTTATTACGTATCCTCCAGTTTTACATAGACATTAGTTTCTCTTCAAACTTCGGTAGTAAATACCCGTTTCCGATGGACGAACGTCATAACGAATAGTACGCACTTGTGTCTCCTAACTTTTCCGACAAGAAAAAAATCAAAAAACCTTTCAAACAACTTCAGTTACATATAGCGTGTTTTAAATTCTATAGTTCCACAAAATATCCTGCAAAGCATAACAGCTATCCAAAATCTCATAAATGTGTGGCGGGCTCATTTTTTACTACGGTTGGAAACGAAGCTACAGGATGATATTCAGATCTTAGCTGTTTCTAAAATTTTCTGTACGTCTGGTATTATAACAGTTAGTAAAAATAAATAACTGCGTAGATTTAACTGTATTATGATTTCAAAAACGGTTTAAGCGCTTATCGATTTAAATTCAACCTTTAATAAACAAGCACCTTCATTGGCTACAATTTATCCATGGTAGAAAGACTTTGAACTAGAGCAACGCAACTGCGCTGAACGCCAGTGGCGGACGCATAAAAGTTTACACAAAATAAATTAAATGTGATACGTGCTCAAACACTTACCGTTTTAAGAGTCATCCATGAAATCACAAAGCGGATAATGTCTATTTAATATTTGTAAGATTAGATATGTTTCCAAAGTTGTTTCAGCAGAGTGAGTGCGGCGTGAAGAAAAAGTGTTTTTGTATGCCGAAAACGAACGTTCTACATCTAGTGACGTTGTATTTGCGTAAGTAAAATAATCTTTCAAATAACTTAACGGTTCTGTTGACGCACCTTCACAAATTTGTCTCAATGTGCCAAAATCAGAGTCTTTATCTAAAACACTTCCAAACCTTTCTAAAACACAAACATTTCTTGCATCTTCTATCGCGCATAGCTGTGCGTGAACATGTTGCACTATTTGCAAAGATTCCACTAACGACACCGAAGAATTTTGTAGTTTTTCTATCGCATACGCTAGTCCCACGTAATTGTTCTGAATAATTTCCAAATCTGTTTTAACTTGACTATCCTGAAATTTCAAGCGGCTTACCTTGACAGCCGCAGCTTCCTTTGGGTCGAATTCTAAAATCACGTTCTTTATATTCTCAAAATATTTAAGATAATAAAATGCGTCCTCTAACCATGTTCCCAACGAGTAAGAATAGATTGTGGTGGTTCAGGAATACCGGGGCATAGTCTATGAAATTCACGAATACGTTTTAGGGATTTTACAAACACAGCTTTTGTATGTGCTATTAGAGCGTCTACCTCGGGATAACATTTTCTGATACTATCTGCTACGAGACTGAGAGTATGAATTTTACATGTAATATGCAACAAGTTAGCACAATCACTCATAAACATCAACAGTTGATTTGTTGAAAGTTCAAACTTTTCCAATGTATTTAACACCAACATTGAAATTACTTCGGTAGTGCATTGTTGTATTCGTCTGGAAGCTAGTAAAATTGAGGGTGACGGTCGATGTGGGTCCATTGTGCGTACCATTACATTAACCACAGAATGTTTTTTACGATCTGCTGTTTCGTCCACACATAACCACAGTTTTTTATCTTGCAACTCCGATTTAATTCTTTTCTCAACATGCTCACGAGCAGACGGCACAACTATCTGTAATGTTCTCTCACTTGGTAACTTAAAGTCCGAATATTCATTCCAAAAGGAGACGTATGCTTTTTTCCTTAGTAAATGAAATGGTAAATTACATGCAATAAGGGTAACACATAAATTAAATTTAAATTTGTCTTAATCTGGTGTGGAATTTTTTTTTGAAACATGCCCTGCACTATTTACGTGCCGTAGACAATCACTTTTCGACCAACACATTAAATCTATTTTACACACTACACATTGAATTTTAGCGCCATCACACTTTAAACCGGGCATTTCTGCAATAAATTCTCTTATTGTGTCCAACTTTGGTCGTTTTCACGACGTAGGAAACATTTTCAAAACAAACGTAGAACTACGATATAGTATACGACAGCGTAGATGCATACACAACAGATCAGCTGTCGAGTCGCAGTTATACTGACGCTTATACCGAATTGTCCCGACCGTGTTTATTTTGTGTAAACTTTTATGCGTCAGCCACTGGCTTTCAGCGCAGTTTGCGTTGCTCTACTTTGAACGCACAGGAAGTCCTGTTCAACAAGGAGTAAGGCGGTCGTTAGTAACTAACACGTGGTTAAAACTGTTGGGATGACAACCAAGGTTAACTCTTTTAAATTTCACCAATATTTAGCTTTTATTTTTAAAGCTTCATCAGGGTCATACTACAAATTCAAACTTACAATTATTAAATTAAAATATATAGCAATAATAATTATTATTGGCTATCTATTTTAACTCATTGTAAGTTATAATTTAATTATTACTATACCCTTTAATTTAGTCATTGTAAATTTGAATTTGTAGTACGATCGTGATAAAGCTTTAAAAATAAAAGCGAAACATTGGGGATATTTAAAAGAGTTACATTTTTTCTAAATCTTTGGTGTTCATCCCGACAGTTTTAACCACGTGTTCTCTTCAGCATAAGAAAGAAGCAGAATGTCCTTGTACGGCCGTCACCGAAAAAAGTATTGACTCAAGATTGGATGCTCAGCTCTCAACACTTACAAGAAGTTGTCAATCGTTTTCAGCTTTCTAACTTTCAAAAAGCAGAGCGTGTGATAATTTGCAATGAAACTTCATCTCTTTTCAAGAATGGCACACAGCATTTTTTTCTAAAACTGTGACAGGTGACGAAACGTATGTTCCGTTTTTCAACATACCTACCCGTCAAGAGAGTTATGGATCAATGGAGTCATGGATCAAGAGAGGCATGGATCAATAAAGATGAAGAAATACCAACAATGACAATGAAGCAGATATCTATAAAAAAAGTTTTATGTGCAATAAAACATTTATTATTATTATTATTATTATTATTATTATTATTATTATTATTATTATTATTATTATTATTATTATTATTATTATTATTATTATTATTATTAATTATTATT